>CAIGQZ010022722.1:440672-463979 GCA_903798205.1 Danio tinwini
TATAGTTGACTACGTATATGTCAAATGGATCTCAGAAGGTAAACCTCAGTGCAACTCCGTAAAAATTTCATTAACCATGGTCACAAAACTCTCCTTCACCAGAAACCAAAGTCCATGAATCTCCTTCGCTCGCACAATCTCGCCTTGACAATGAAAACTTTGCGAAGAACAGAAGGCTGTTACACTTTATGATCTAGACGAGGACTACTGTGCTCCTGCTGGAATTTATAGGCACTTATGAAGATGCCTGACTCGATATTTATAAACATAACTTGAAAAGAAGTTAGCACCTGCTATCAGGTTTGAAAGCTTCTCTGCTTGTAAATAAATAGCCATACGCCAAGTTTATAGACACTAGCAATTTAATATATTGGAACTAACAGAATTTTACCACACATATTAATATTTTATGGGACATTGAATATTACTGCACTGGAGCTGAAGCTTTTATTGCTTATTTAATTTTTTATACCTTTAAGTGGACAAAGCACTTTAACTGTTTAATCATTGTGAATTGTGTACTATATATGCCTTATTAAGATAACCCACTAAAATTGTATATAGAAATCTGATTTATAGCAATACATGCAAATCACATATGACATAAAAGTTCATGTTTCATGTCATATAGTTTTTTTTTTTTTTTTTTTTATTTTTTATTAAGGGAAAACTAAACACAAACTACATAACCCTGTGTAAAAAGTATTTGCCCCCTTGGGCCACCCTCAGCAGCAACAACTGCAAGCAGATGTTTTTGACAACGTACAGCGCTGCGTATGAAATTTGGTCCTCTCATCTTTGCAAAATTGTTGTACATCAGCCACAATGGAGGGTCTTCAAGCAGTGATAACATTTTTAAACTCATGCCACAGCCTTTCTTTGACTCTCTTTGCCACTCCAAAGTCTTTTTTTTTCTTCAGTCGTTCAGAAGTGGACTTGCTGGTGTACTTTGGATAACTGTCCTGCTGCAGAACCCAAGTTCCCCTTCGGGAGGGGAACTTCAATGCTATGTGGACTGTTAAGAGATGGACCAACGACACAGAGCAGGTCTTACAAACCTGTTTTGAATGCACAGACTGGAGTGTTTTTGAAACTGCAGCCACCAACCTGGACGAGCTCACAGACACTGTAACATCATACATCAGTTTCTGTGAGGAGTTATGCATCCCTACCAGGACCTACTTATCATTTAATGATGCTAAACCATGGTTTACACCAAAACTTAGACAGCTTCATCACGCAAAAGAGGATGCCTACAGGAGTGGGGACAGGATTTTGTACAATCAGGCCAGGAACACACTGACAAAGGAGATTGGTGTGGCTAAGAAGAGCTATGCCAAGAAGCTGCAAAACCAGTTTTCTGCCAATGACCCTGCATCAGTGTGGAAAGGCAGGAAATGCATTACCAACTTTAAAACACCACCCCCCCAGCATCGACAGCAACAAACATCTTGCAAACAAGCTAAAAATGTTCTGCTGTAGATTTGACACCTCTGACCAGACAACTCACACCTGCCCGGACCATCGCCTATAGAGCAAACCGGTCTGTGGATGATGCAGTCAACATGGGACTGCATTAAACCCTACAACATCTGGACAAACCAGGGAACTACGCAAGGACACTGTTTGTGGACTTCAGTTCTGCCTTTAACACCATCGTCCAATCACTGCTCGAGAACAAACTGATCCAGCTGTCTGTCCCCAGCTCTGTCTGTCAATGGATCACCAGCTTTCTGACAGATAGACAACAGCTAATCAGAATGGGCAAAATCACATCCGACAGCCGCACCATCAGCACTGGTGCACCCCAGGGATGTGTTCTCTCCCCACTGCTCTTCTCCCTGTACACCAACAACTGCACCGCAAAAGACCCCTCCATTAAGCTCTTAAAGTTTGCTGATGACACTATCGGCCTCATCCGGAACGGCAACGAGTCTGCATACAGACAGGAGGTGGAGTGGTTGGCTTTATGGTGCAGATACAACAACCTGGAGCTGAACACGCTCAAGACAGTGGAGATGATAGTGGACTTTAGGAGAAACCCCCGCATTTCCCCCACTGACCATCATGAACAGCAATGTGGCTGCAGTAGAGTCATTCAGGTTCCTGGGCACCACCATCTCTCAGGACCTAAAGTGGGACATTCACATAGACTCTATTGTGAAGAAAGCCCAGCAGAGACTGTACTTCCTTCGTCAGCTGAGGAAGTTCAACCTGCCACAGGAGCTGCTCGTACAGTTCTACTCAGCTGTCATCCAATCCATCCTCTGCACTTCAATCACCGTCTGGTTCAGCTCAGCTGCCAAAACTGACCTCCGTAGACTACAGCAAATAGTCCGGACTGCTGAACGAATCACTGGCACTACCCTTCCTACACTTCAAGAACTGTACTCTTCCAGAGTGAGTAAAAGAGCTTGCAAAATCACTCTGGACGCCTCGCACCCAGCACACTACCTGTTTGAACTTTTTCAATCAATTTGGCTATAAGAGCACAGTGCATACAAAGCTAAAGCATCATTTTTTGCTTCAGAGTCTTTCACAAAGCTTCTGAGAGAGTGAATGAGAGTTCCTCCAGCTGTACTACAGAGAGAGAGTGAACGAGAGCGGACTCCCGGTCCAGAGTGTGTGACACGCATCGGCACATGGTCGAGCTGGGGTTCTCCCTTACCTAGTGTTCTTTGAGTCCAGTCCTCCAGAGCTGTTTGTATTGTTGTGAATTTCCTCAAAGAGCAACAAAGCCAACCACCCCAGTTGTCCCCCGCTACGTGGTAGGTTACTCGGGCAGATCTGAGGGTTACAGTAGGAGTAAATCTGCTGCCCTCTGGCTTGCGGTCCTCTCGCTCCTCTATGTGCTCCATCCACGCTTCGAGTGAGAGAAGCGATAATCATACTTTCCCGGGCTGCTGCGGCCATGAGCCTGGAGAAGGTTTATTCCCAGCCCCGCGGCCGGACCGACTAGATGTATGTATGTGGAGGATTTAAAGGCAATACCTTCTAGCCTCCCATCCCTCTCCTTCTGTAATTGCACAGTGGGCTCATGCAGTCTTGGAGGTCACCTTTCTCTGCCTGATCTGCGTGCGCCTCCGCCTCATCACCCTTGATGGTGGAGCAGCCAGGGAGTACGAGTCGATTGCCCAGATTGAGAGTGCCATTGCGGGCCCGCATGGTGCCTCCTTCTGCTGGAGTCAGCCTCATCTCCCATCCAAGGCATGTCAGTTTTCTGCCCCCCTCCGAATCAGAGCCCACACAGTTGCGGGCCAGGCTGCTTCTACCCTGCACACTAGGGTCCACGCTGGCCCAGCTGCACAAGGGTGGTTACAACCCAGGCTTGTTACAAGCCCCCCACCCGACTGAGCTCCATGGACTCCAAGTCCGCTGCGTGTGACCTGGGAAGGACAATTGCCAAATTAGTGGTCCAGGAGCACCACCTTGGGCTAAACCTGGTAAAAATATGCACGGAGTCGACAAACGGACCTTGAAGTGCTCATGAGATGGGCCATCCGGAGAAGAGGGAACTTGTTCTCTCCCTGGTGAGGGGCTGGGCTCCTCAGAGAGAGAGAGCATTTTTTACCTTCCCTGCATGTGACAGCCTGAATACTGCCAGTCTGGGATACAATGCCTTCCAGCTCGCAGGATCGCTGCACTTCGCCAGTGGCTCACAAGCTTTGGGAGGCTGGTCTCCTTTCTCTCACACCTCCAGCCCTCCCCTCCAGAGTTTGGGTGCAAGGTGAGAGTGAATCTCTTGCCTCCAGCTCTTCCACGGGACTTTAGTGCTCCCCGGATCAGCACTCCCACTCTGCGCTGCCCTACTGCTGGTATGTCAGCAATTGTAGCGATGCAGCCATTAAGGAGGGCTCCGCCTGCCTGGTTAGCGCGGGCTTGCTCTTCGCGGTGGCTCATACAGAGGATCAGACTCAGCTACGTGATTCAATTTGCGAAACAGCCTCCCAAGTTCACGGGTGTGTATCTCACCAGGGTCAGCCCTGTGCCTGCCCCTGTCTTACGAAAGAAAATTGCTGTCCTCCTGATGAAGGATGCAATCTAACCAATCCCTCCCGCGGAGATGGAGAGCGAGTTTACAGCCTGTACTTCATTGTACCCAAAAAGATCCAATCCTAGATCTGCACATTTTGAACCATCTTTACAAGCTGCCGTTCAAAATGCTTATGCAAAAGCGCATCCTTGAGTGCATTCATCCTCGGGATTGGACTACAGCAATAGACCTGAAGGACACGTACTGCATGTCTCCATTCTTCCACGCCACCGTCAGTTTTCTGTGGTCTGCGTTTGAAGGTCAAGTCTGGCAGTACAAGTCCTCCCCTTCGGGCTCTCTCTGTCTCTTTGAGTCTTCACTAAGCTTCCGGAGGGTGCCCTAGCTGATCTGGCTGATTTTAGTCCACTCTTGGGAGCAATTGACAGGGACATTTGTGCACAGAGACAAGGTGCTCCAGCACCTCCACCTTTTGGGGTTTCAGGTCAACCGAGAAAAGATCAAACTCGTCCCCCTGCAGAGGATCTCTTTTCTTGGGTTGAAGCTGGACTCGGTCACCATCACAGCATGCCTCTCCAGAGAGCGCGCTCAGCTAATGCTGAACTGTCTGAGAGAGTTTGACAGCAAATTAGTGGTCCCACTGAAATCTTATTGCAAGATTTATTAATCTTGAGGAAAGAGATGATTCCTCACGTGGTGAATGAGAAATTCGGTTAGGTGTTGTAAAACGCTAGCTGTACCATTCTCTCTAACACAGAAATACATGCGTTTATTCACTCTGTCAGTAAAGTTCCCTGCTTGGCGAACCCTGCAAATACTCCTCTGAGGCCCCCAGCTTCTGACTCAGCGGAGGAGTCAGGCGCTGATCCGTTACGTTGTTGGTATGCCCGCTGGTCAACCCATGTTCTAGGTATAGGTGCCCGCTATGTGTGATCACCACTAGGTGATCCCATATGCTTATACTGCCCCGGTGCAGTCCCCCCTCACAGGCGGACCCGTGTCTTCCCTCATCGCTATCCATCTTATATTCATATGCATACTCCCCCTTCTCAGGGCTAGTCCATATGATGTGCTCTTATAGTCTTATAATTGACTGCAACAAGCATCAGCTGCGCAAGCTGAAGCTGCCAACTCATTGGCATTTCATTGGCCCATTTACATACTCTTTCAGATGTTTGGCTTTCTGAACGAAGTCCCCATAGTGGAAGTTTTTTCACATAGCATTACTTTAGTAACCGGAGCGTTCACTTCATCTTGAGGTCACTAACAGACAGCCAGACATTCTCTTTGTGGATATTTTGGTACACATCAGAATTAATGATTCTATTTATTACAGCAAGTCTTGTGGGGGCCACGCGGTGGCGCAGTAGGTAGTGCTGTCACCTCACAGTAAGAAAGTAAGAAGAGTTTGCATGTTCTCCCTGTGTTCGCGTGAGTTTCCTCCGGGTGCTCCGATTTCCCCCATGTCCAAAGACATGCAGTACAGGTGAATTGGGTAGGCTAAATTGTCAGTAGTGTATGTGGGTGAATGAATGTGTATGGATGTTTCCCAGAGATGGGTTGCAGCTGGAAAAGCATCCGCTGTGTAAAATATGTGCTGGATAAGTTGGTGGTTTATTCCACTGTGGCGACCCCGGATTAATAAAGGGACTAAGCCGAAACGAAAATGAATGAATGAATGAAGTCTTAAGGGTCTTGAAACAGCAAAACAGCCCCAGACCATCACACTACCACCACATTTTACTGTTGATATCATGTTCTTTTTTTTTTAATGCAGTGTTACTTTTATGTCACAATGCATAATGGCACAAACACCTTCCAAAAAGTTCAACTTTTGTCTCGTCAGTTATTGGGGATCGTCAAAATGTTTTATAGCCAAATTGAGACTAACCTATATGTTATTTTGATTTTTATTTTTTCTGTCATGCAGTACCCAGTCTCTATCTTGAGTGGAGTCATGAACACTCACCTTAATGGGGGGTGGGGCCGCCTTTTTTACACAGCGCTATATAGTTTTGGATTTTGTTTGCTTTTCGTCCATTTGGAGCAAGTGTGTTGTTAACATGGTATTAGGGGTTATACAAAAACTTAATTTTAGCCATTTTTCAAATGCCTAGTTTGTTTAATTTCAAAATTTGCTGTTCCAAATTGCAACCGGTATTTAAATTGCATTGACATTGGAATATCAGAAATGAAAAACTGATTTGTGGTGTGATATTGATCCTCGTTGTTTTATATTTGTACTACATCAATTGGTTTATTGTTTGCCGCTTTGATGCTTTATTTCTGCTCATCAACTAAGTAAATTGTGCAACAAAACCTGCCAGGCTCATTTTTACTCAAACAAACTGTAACAGCTGCATGCCTGTTTTGTGTGTGTGTGTGTGTGTGTTCTTGTGTGGGTTTTCCTGTCGACATAGTCTTAATGAGCCAGTATAGTAATTATCAGTCATTCTGTCTGCTCTTAATTAATGAAAGCACAGTATTACTACGTTTACAACACATTTTGTGCCGTTTTGTCAATGTGTCTCCACAAAATGCTGGTCAGTCATTTTAAAATTAAATGCTCCTCATCAGTGTTATAGTAGTCTTACATTAACAGATGGAGCATGTTGAATTGAAGTTTGGATGATGAAATAGAATTAAATATCTCTCTTCGTCACTCTGTCTGATGTTTTCTAACTTGTTCTGTTTAAACTGTTATCTGTTTGTCATGTGTCTATCATCCCTTCTTATCATTCTGTATGTATATTCACTATCTGTTTGCTGTTTTGTTTACGTGAGTTTTTGTATCTTTAACTTATTTTAATAGGCTGAACAGGATGAAACTTTTTTTGAGTTTTAAACTTTTTCATCAAGTGTTTTAAATCATTTATCAACTATTACAGTGTAAAATTGTGTCTAGTGACATCACAGTGGCATAGTGGGTAGCACTGTCACCTCACAGCAAGAAGGTCGCTGGTTCAAGCCCTGGCTGAGTCAGTTGGCATTTTTTTTTTGTGGAGTTTGTATGTTCTCCCCGTGTTGGCGTGGGTTTCCTCCAGGTGCTCTGGTTTCCCACACAAGTCCAAAGACATGCGCTATAGGTGAACTGTGTAAGCTACATTGTCTGTAGTGTGTGTGTGTGTGTGTGTATGTCCTGGTCCTCCAGGTTGAGGGTTGAGCGTTGGCAAATGAGCAAATGAGGCCCTGGGAGTACATAAGTTAGTAACATTTTGTCTGTTATTCCTTCTATTTGTTATCATGTGTGTCATTTTTTTTTTAATCTAACTTTCTGTTAAGCTTTCAATTAATCATTAATTGGTTCCTCTGTCTGTTTTTTTCTGTTTAAAATCACATTCATCGCACAGTATATGTCTGTTGGTTTCTTCATTTTTTATTACTATTTCATTCTCTCCATAGTTCCTTCTGGATTGTATAATTAAACCATTCTGTTTGTAATTTTGGGTATTATTCTCTGTTTTTTTCTGTGTCTCATTCATTCGGTCTGTGTTATGAAATGTTTTTGTTGTTTACTCCTATCTGACAGATCTTAGATCTGTATATCTATGGCTGTCCTTTTGTCATTTTGTCTGTCATTCCATTGTCTATCTTTCTGTCTGTCGTTTGTCTACTTACCTACTCTCTTAGGCTTTATGATAGTAATTGTGAAGCAAACATCACTTATTTTTATCTACATTTACACTTTTTTTTAACAACATACTGTACATGCCGATTTGCACATAACAGCTGCACATATAACTTTGTGTATAGTAATATACCTGTACATACACTTGTCAGTTTGTAGATTTGCACTCACTACTTACTTCTATTTTTAAAATATATTTATTATCTGTTTTGTCTGGACTCTGTAATCTGTTGCACTGTAGAAGCTCTGTCACCAAAACAAATTCCTCATATGTGTGAACATACCTGGCAATTGTAACTGATGGGGCCGCTGACAACAGAGTTGCGGACCTTAATGCAGGGATTATTTGGAGAATGGTCAGACAAGCAACAGTTAACACAGGAACAAGAAGTTGAATATATGCAATCCAGAGTCCAGATATGTATATGGGTATTCACAGTAACAGATAAACAAGACTCAGCAAGTGTGTGTGCGTGCGTGCACAAATTTATAACCCATTTGATTAGTTCTGAACAGCTTAAGCTCTGTGTTACCAATCAAAGGTGAATCAGAACAGGTGTGAGAGTACGGGTATGATGGAATTTTTAGTTCATTTGGTGGCAGAATTGTAGTTGTCCAGCAGTAAAATTGTGACAGCAATAAAGCTCTTTCTGATTTTCTGATTCAGATTTTTTTAAATTAGTTTATTTATTGTTCTGTCTGCCATCCATCTGTCTGTATGTCTACTCATCTATTGTTTTATATCTATCATAATGCCTATATACTGTACCTATCAGTGGGCAGCACGGTGGTGCAGTGGGTAGCACAAATGCTTCACAGCAAGAAGGTTGCTGGTTCGAGCCTCAGCTGGGTCAGTTGGCATTTCTGTGTGAAGTTTGCATGTTCTTCTCGTGTTCGCATGGGTTTCCTCTGAGTGCTCCGGTTTTCCCCATAAGTCCAAAAACATGTGGTATAGGTGAATTGGGTAAGCTTAAATTGTTCGTAGTGTACATGTGTGTATGAGTGTGTATGGATGTTTCCCAGTGATGGGTTGCGGCTGGATATGCTGGATATCACATATGCTGGATACTTTGGCAGTTCATTCCGCTTTGGTGACCCCAGATTAATTAAGGGACTAAGCTGAAAAGAAAATGAGTGAATGAATGAATGGACCTATCAGTTTGTTTGTTTGTTTTTTGTTCCATCATTATGTCTTCCAATCTGTAATTCCATTATTCTTTCTTCCATTTTAGCTATCGTTATGCCTTTCCCTTTGCTGTCTGTTCTCCTTTTTTTTATATCTGTTGGAGTGTGTGTGTGTGTGTAGATCCCAAAGCCCCTCTTCTCTAGTTGGGGGAATCTCTTACAATCTTCTCTTTCTCTCTTGGGAAGGCGGTTTCAGACATGAGATTGATGTGTAGTTGGGGAAACGACACCTTGAACAGGATTTGCCATTTTAAACCTCTTCAAACCCATGTGATCTCCCCTATTTGCCCTCTGAGGGATCAGTGTGGAATGCCGTTTCAAAAGCCAATGAAGAAAATTGAAAGAAAAGCCCTGTTCCCACCAGAGGAACAATGACTATCTGCACAAATGCTAAAACGCTAGGTAGGCGGAATATCATTTTGTAGTTTGTTATTGAAAAAAAAAGAAAAGAAAAGAAAAAAGCAGCAGAGCCTCGCTTGCCTTGGGACATCTCGCAAGCATATTTTGAAACAAAGTATCTGTGTTTCACTTAGAAATCGTTAACTACACCAAATCGTTTTCATGCCCTGTCAGTGCGTAGATTTGTTTTACAGAGACGGGCATCGTTTTGCCGAGACGAGGAAAGCAAACGCTTCACGGATCCTCGCTTCTTTTTATATCTACGCACTACAGATGGTACAAGCTGTACTCTTGTTCTGTTTGTTAACACATCTTTCTCCTGTTCAGGAGCATCAGGCCTAACCTTCTGTCGCTTTAGGTCATGTCGTGGCACTTCGCCATGGCTTATTCAGCGAGCGAACGACACTGATGGTGTAATATGACTTTGCAGCTCTAGAACAAGATGTAAGGGAAAAATAAAACACCCTATGCTCATTCAAAGTCAGGCCATTCTGTCCCTCTTTTTTTTTTGACAACTTTGGTTTTCATCCGATGCTTGTTCCTGTGAAAAAAAGGAGAAAGAGAGTGAGAGGCAGAGAGCGAAAGAGGTACGCAACGGGTGTGAAAGGGCCACCTCTACATTCCTCATTGAGCACGGCTACTTAGGGAGCCATGAGCCCTTGAGATGTGAAGCTCTTTTGAGTCCCCACCAGGAGCTGTGGGCTCCTAATTGTTTCTAATAGATAGGGAGGTGTCGAAGCTTATTCTGCCAGCCTGGAAAGAGAGAAAGAGGGAGAGAGGGAGGAGAAGGGAGGGAGAATGAGGTATTAAGAGCATAAAAGAGGATGGGTGAGAGCGGTTGCAGGCCTTGATTTGTAATGACTCATTAAGTTTTCCTGGTTTTGTGCTGGCTGGCTCATTATAGCCCATAGAGTGGAGGGAAATAGAGGAGTGGAGGTGGGAGGTGAGTTTAAATAGCCCGAGCCCAACACTAGGACACAAAGCATGGACAAATACTTGAATAGAAGGATGAACAGATGCAATAAAGGTGGCAGATGCAACCTTGCCGGGCAAATTTCCAAGTTAATTCAGATATCTGCCATTTCTTTATTCGGGAAAAGACTGAAAGGGGAGTACCTTATGGCAAATTTAGTGCCATGGCTCGGTGTGAATATAAAAAGTACTTTACTTGCCTATAATGAGCATTCAATAAATGATAATTGCAAATAGGATCAAATATAATAGCATCTATTAAATGCATGGGTGTAGATTGACTAAATTTGCTTTATAGTTAGTTTGGAGAAATACTCTTCCATAAAAGCTTCTTAATGTCAAATACCATACAAATTAAGCTCAGTTGATGTTTATTATCAAGTGTCCCTGTTAATAATAATAAAAAAAGTTTAATAGAGTTGTATGTATATAATTAACCCAGACTCAATCTGATTACATACCCTTATATACATGTCTGAAGAGAGCAAAATACGTCCCAGGACCTAAGATTTTTTTTTCAGTTTTTGTTTTTGTGAATCCACCAGAGGCCCACTGTGTATGTTTTTTCACATCTCAAATTTCTCTTGCAAGTGCCATTCGCGTTTGTTGTTTTCACATAAATCCACCAGAGGCCGCTGTCGACTGACTGACTGACCAATCAACCGATACATCCACCCTCCCCATTCCCTAAACCCAACCAATAGTGTTTTTAAAAGCACAGATTGACCCGCCCACCCCCTTTCCCTAAATCCAACCTCATTGTTTTAAAAAAGCAATCCAGAAAAAGAAAAGCCGCATTTTGCCACATCCTCGCCGTGTTATTTACATGTTTATTGAATAATTAATTCAATGAATTCAATTGATTCTATTTTTGTCTTACCTGCTTCCTGGAATCGTTCTTCGCCAGACTCAAACACCGTCATTGCGGTCAACTCCTCTCTGCTGGACAAACTGATAACAGTGGAAAAGCCGTCCATATGGAGGTAAGCGGTCAGCTGGTAAGCAAAAAAAGAAAGGTGTCATAACGCCCCATAGCATTTGTTTTAAAGATGAAATGCAGCCATTCGTACTTCTGGCTACATAATTTGCTATCACCAGAAAGTATATACAATTTTAGAATGAGCCTATGTTGTATATAATACAAGTAGATAGAAATCTATAACTTTTTTTTTTATTATATTACAGCTTTTTTAGTGGCTTTGGTGCATTTCTCACAACACTATTTACATTTGCACAACAGTTATTGCATTTCTCAAAACAATTAGTCATTTGTGCACATCATAGTAGCAGTTTCTCATTCTTTCCAACAAATTGCAAATGATTTTGGACATGCATCAATTGCTTTCATACAACTCTCTGCAGTTTGTAACATTATCATTAGCTTATGTCATGTCAGTCAAAATTAACTAAACTTGTGGATGCTGAATAGTCATTCCATTTAAAACTAATAGTAATTTAATTACTTGAGTCATTACATACAAAAATGCTGAACTAACTGTCAAAATCTGTCAAGCTAATCTTATTTAAAAAAAAAAAAATCCTGAAAATGTCTTCTAAATTGAACATTTTGATGAATGATTTACAGACCTGTGTATGTTGTAGGTTTACTTCCAATATGTACTGCACTATTGTTTACAGTAGGCACAGCTCTACCCAAAATAAGTTTGTTTGTTGTAAATAAGGGTGTATTTATTTTTTTTTTTTTTGCACAATTCTGTAAATAAATTAGAATTGCAAAGAGCATATGCAGTAAAAATGTGAAACATACATATTCAGTGTCTTGTACTCAGATACCTCACTAAATGCAGTGGTCTAACTTTACTGTAGTTTTCAAATGGCTGTGCAAATAGTATATAGTGCTGTCTTGAGCATTTTCAGGAAGTGTCACCAAAATCTGACTTTTTTGCATCGGATAAAATGTACAGAGTAAAGTGTCATAATGAAAACATGACAAAGCCATTTGACTATCTTGTTCATAAACAATGGTGGCAGGGCTTTTCATCTTGATGACACTGACAGTTTTATTGACATGAATACTTGCTTTTGAGGAATGAGCTATCTGTTTTGAGTAACTGACGTGCTTTTGCAGGTTATCCACTAGGTTTTGCAGTTTGCACTAATTATTTTGAGAAATGCATTAACTGTTGTGCAAATATAAATACTGTTGTGAGGAATGCACCAAAGCGACTGAGAAAAACTTTAAAACTTTGTAGTAGTGTACATGTAACCATAATAACATTGTATTTTATTGATGTAAAAAGTTAAATAATAACATTATAGAAAATAATAATAATATACAAAATAAAACAAAAACTTTTGCAACTAAATTTTTTTGATATAAATGACACAAGTTGAAATGACAAGTTTGGTTTTAAATATTTCAAGAGTTACTGTACATTTGTGTTGATTTTATGTTGTATTACAAATAAATAGGTTTCCTAAATAGTTATAAAGTGCTCCTATAAATTTTAGACACACATAATTAAATAAAATGTGATATGAAATAATCACAAAATAATAATGACAAGCATAACATCATGTTGAAATCTTTCTGAACTTTTCCATATCAATAACTTATAAAAATAACATACAGTAGTAACAAGTAACAATATGATTTAGTTATATTATGGCTTAGAAAAATAGCAATTCTTGAAATTTAAATGGTCCCAGAATGCTAATAACATACAAAAAGAGGTAATAGACCCAATTATTATTATTATTATTATTATTATTATTATTATTATTATTATTATTATTATTATTATTATTAGAATCATACTACAATCTTAAAACTAAACTCATTCAAACTTTGTTTAAATAATAATAATAATAATAATAATAATAATAATAATAATAATAATAATAATAATAATAATAAGCAGCTAAACTTATATTTCAGTAGACATGATTGTCAAGCCCATCTTTCCATATTACAACACTAATACCTCCATCCTGAATCTTCACGAAGGCAAAGTGTATGAGAGAGAGAGAGAGAGAGAGAGAGAGAGAGAGAGAGAGAGAGAGAGAGAGAGAGAGAGACTGCAAAATAGATGTGTGGAGAGTGCGGTACAATGGCCCTGGCTTGGCTGATCCATAACAGTCATTGGCTGTTACATACATTTCAAGATCCATTCAGGCTCTGGAGATAATCGAGCCGGCCGACAGTTTCCCCCCCGCAGCCCAATGGATTTATGATAGCACTGTCAAGAAAATGAGCCAGAATGACACAGTAGCTGACTTTAGCTGCAAATAATGTGATAGGCCGTACAGTGGCTGTGCAGCAGCTGCTGTCATCGCAGGTAATAGGCTATAAAGAAGCCTGATAGCAATACCTGTCATTGCTTAATGGCTGACTTCACTGAAGAGCTTTTGTGGCCTTTAACATGGAGATAATAGAAGATACAACACATTTTATAGCTTTCCGCCTTGCATTCATAATTTATCGGTGGCGGGATATATACCGCACAACAAGGACAACAGTTCAGAAACAGGACGAGATACAAGTTTGACGGGAGGTTGAGACAGAAATGCTGGGCAAAGTATGAGGCAGTTCTCTGTAACTTTTTTTGTAGGAAGTCATTCGAGAGATGAGGAAGTCGAGTCTTGTAAATTAAGAAAGTTGAGCCATATAACTTCATGTGGAAATTCAAATGTCATTGTCATGGTTGAGAGGATTTGTGAATATATGTAGATGTCTGATGCATCTGATTTTTACAATAATAATAAAAAAATAAATATGGCACAAACATTATTCATGCCCAGAAGCTATTGACATCAATCGTTATTTGAAAATTAAAATTAAATTAAATATATAAATAACAACAATACTACTCATTATTATTATTATTATTATTATTATTATTATTATTATTATTATTATTATTATTATTATTATTATTATTATTATTATTATTTATGAATTTATGGTTTTATTTATTCATATATTTATTTCTTTATTTAGCTTATTTTGTTGTTATTATTTGTATTAATTTGGATTGATGTATTTATTTTTTTTGTTATTTGGTACAAATTAATTAAAATGGGTCAAGTTTGGCTAAATAAACAAACAAACAATAAAAAAGTAAATAAATAAATAAATAAATAAATAATAATGTAATAACATGAAACTTTAATACTTACCCATTAAAACTATTCCACACATTATAATTTATCCTGTTTATTATTTATTTATTTATTTATTTATTTATTTATTTATTTATTTATTTATTTATTTATTTATTTATTTATTTATTTATTTATTTATTTATTTATTTATTTATTTAATAAAGATGACTATGATACATTTTTTAACATGACTTACAGAATACATTTTCTTAAATGTCATTCAATGTAACTTTATACTCCTAGTTACTCTTAGTTTATAAGATCATATCTGGGTAAAAACACCAGTTCATTGTAATTTTAAACCTTTATACACTGCCATGCATTTTCCAGGGAGACATTTTTAATCATTCAAAATATAGACAAATATAGACGTGTGTGTGTGTGTGTGTGTGTGTGTGTGTGTGTGTGTGTGTGTGTGTGTGTGTGTGTGTGCGTGTGTTGAGACAGAATATATAAACAATGTTTATTTGTAAAGTTGATTTGTTATGGGTAGGGATTTTCAGAATAGGCTAGGCTGTGTGTTGTGCATCTGTCATATGAAGTAGCTCACAGCCTTCACAGCGAGTATGTGGATAGTCTTCCTCCATACCAAAACCCATTCCTTTATTTCTCACCACGATACTGTTAGCTGTCCAGCACACTGTGAGTAGAGTTATTTTAAGGACAGTAGACTGATGCTGAAACACATAGTGAGAAGCAATATTCATACTAAGTTTTTATTTATTTATTTATTTATTTTGTAAAAACGTACATACACATTCACACCAGAGAATAGTGCTGAGACTTAAAGAAAATAATACTACTTTCACATTGTTGGCACCGTTGGTGAAACTGATATAAAAAAGTACTAGAGTTAAGTTACAAACTAAAAAAATTAACCATTAAGCTCTTGAATGAATGAATGAATAAATAATAATAATAATAATAATAATAATAATAATAATAATAATAATAATAATATTATTATTATTATTATTATTATTATTATTATTATTATTATTAACAACACAACAGCAAAATGTATGCTGAAGATCTAATACTAAAACAAAAGAGTCATCTATTGTAATAATAAAGTTCTAAAAAATATCATTTCTCAATGGTTATAAAATAACAGTGGTTTGAGTATATTCTGAATTAATACTGGTCATGTTTATATTCACATTCACATTCGTTCACATCTGCAGCTGACGTCAGAACAGCAGAAGTCGTTAATAATTCACAAACATCACTTTAGAGCTAGTATTTGAATGATTTTCTAGTGTAATGTCTAAAGTGATGCTGAAAACAAAATGTGTCCTTTGCTCTACTTAAAAAAAGTTCCAAGCTTTAAACACAGATTCATAGAACTTTATATTGTTTTTTTCTTTCAAACTATTTTCTGAAATTAAAAACATTTGTTTATCATACCCCATCATATTTTTTGTTCGTAAAATTTCAAGAGTGAAACTGACCCATGGTATTGAACTCGAAGAATAAAGCAGTTTTTGGGCTGTCTGTAGTCTCATTGCATTAACTTTAGAGACTAAATGAATTAAACCTTGACCACCTTCGTTAACAGGAAGAGAAAGTACTCCAGGTGGGTGCCAATGATGTCCACTCCAAAAAAAGTCCACAAAAGCTTTTTTGAAGTTCTAACAAAAGCTCTTTAGGAGGGTCCAGTACTGTCAATCGATGCCATAGCATTGAAGCAGCAAGATTGTTCACTACTAAAACTCTACCTCTATAGGAGAGTTGTGCTTGAATCCATTTCCATCTATGTAACTTCCCAGTGACTTTCTCAATGAGTCCTTCCCAATTCTTCTCCATGAATTGTTCAGTACCAAAAACCAATCCTAGTATTTTGACACCTTCTTTATTCCAATGACACTGATGTGGGAGTTTTGGTGGATTCCGGTCTGACCAAGAGCCAAGTAACAAGGTATTAGTCTTTCCCCAATTAATCTTCGCAGAAGATGCAATTTTGGAATAAGTTGAGACAAGACAGTAAATTTATGACATCCTCTTCTGATCTGATGACCACTGTAATGTCGTCAGCATAGGCTGTCAGTTTTACTGTTGGTGTAGACAGAGGTTTAGAGGATGGAAAAGTTAGGCCTTGTAACTTCTCTCTATTGCATACAAGAGACCAGATAAACTGCAGCCTTGTCTTACTCCTCTCTGTACTGGGAAGGGTCTTGTCAAAATTCCATAGATTTTCAACATGCTGTAGACATCTTTATACAAAAGTCTTATCCATGAAATTATTTGTTTTCCAAAACCAAAACTCTTAAGTGCTATAAATAAGTATTCATTGTCCACTTTGTCAAAGGCCTTTTCTTAATCTAGACACACTAGACCAAGATCCAGTTTGTGCAAGCCAGTTAAATATAACATATCTCGTATAAGAAAGAGATTGTCAAAAATTGATCGTTTAGGAAGGCAATACGATTGATCTTTGTGAATAATTGATGTTAAAGAGTCCTTAAGGCTATTGGTCAATACTTTAGAAAATATTTTATAGTCCGTTCCTAACAGTGAAATTGGTCGCCAATTTTTTAATAGACCAAGATCTCCTTTCTTAGGTAAAAGAGTCACCACAGCTCTTCTATAGCTGAGAGGCAAAGTTCCCAACTTAAAACACTCATGTAACACAGCATATAAATCTTGTCCAATAATGGGCCAGAAAGCTTTATAAAACTCGGGTGTCAAACCATCCAATCCTGGTGTTTTTCCTGGAGATTGTTGTTGAACAGCTTTGTCTTACTCTTGGAGGGACAGAGTTTTTCCAGTTCAGCTTTATCATCTTCTCCAAGTTGTGGAAGTCCTTCTAAAAGCTGATCAACTGGATCAGGGTTGCAAGGTTGTGCAGTATACAAATCTTCATAAAACCTTAGAATTTGGAGATTTATTTCCTTCTTTTCATGAATTTCCTTTCCATTTGATAATTTAAGATGCTTTATTTCTTTTCTTTCTGAGCTTTTTTTTCCAGAGAAAAAAAAAAAAGTTGTTGATGAGTCCATACTATTTAGATGTAAAAATTTTCCTCGTACAGATGTGTTGTGACTTCTTTCTTCATACAAGTTTTTTAAGACTAAGTTGTACTTTTTAAGTATCTTCGCAGTGTCACCATCATCATCTGGGCCAAAGGAGCTGCTTAATTTGAGAATTTGTTGTTCTAGAAAATTTACTTTTCCTTTATTTCAGCTTTTCGATTCATTGTGTATTGTTGGCAAAAACTCTGAGTCTGTGCTTTGCCAATGTCCCACCACTGACTCAAAGTTTTATACTGTGTCTGTCTCTCTCTCCACTCTTTCCAAAAAATGTTAAAAAATAGTTTAAAAGAGGTGTCTTGTAACAGCCTATTATTAAATCGCCAATAATTGCTCTGGGCTATGGTTTGTGTTATAGACATAGTTACGTTAACAAAGTAGTGATCGGAAAAACATGTAGGTAAATTATGACTATTAAAAACTCTTTCTTTTTCCCATTTGGACATACATTCTATCAAGTCGTGCACCAGAAATAACATTATTATTTATTTTTAACCATGTATACTGTTTATCATTTGGAAAAGTTTCTCTCCAAAGATCGACTAATTTATGATACTGGACTATGGTTTTGAGAGTTTTTGCTGATAATAAATGAGGCTCGACATGGTTTCTATCCATAGTATAATCGAGAGTACAATTAAAATCACCGGCTACAAAAATTATTCTATTGTTTGGAATTTCTGAAATAACATCTTGCAATTTTTTAAAAAAGGTCACTCTTCCTGAGCCATCATTTGGAGCATAAACATTGATTAGTGAAAAACTTAAATCATATATCTTAATATCTAACATTTGCAATCTACCAGGTATAATTTCTGTTACTTTATGGTTTTAAATTGCAAATCTGCAGAAATGAGAATGGCTACTCTGGCGCTAACATTTGTTCCATGACTAAGGAAAGCTTTACCATTCCACTCTCTTAGCCATTCTGCCTGATGTTCCATATCTGTGTGTGTTTCCTGCAGTAAAATGACATTCACTTTTTTCATATTTATAAAATCAATTAATGAAATACTTTTTTCCACACTATGACATCCATTAATATTTAAAGTTCCAAAATTTAAGAATGTCATAGTGCATGCCACAAAAGAAACCCTAACTATGTACTTTTTATTTATTTTGTGCTATTTAATTATATTTGCTTATTTTTGTCATACTTTTCACTTTAGTCATAATTTTCTTAAGGCGATATCGTTTCTGTCTGCTCAATTCTTCAAAAGTTCCTTTTTCCATAGCCATTTTACAGGACATGAAAAAATGTTTCAAGTCTGGAAAAAAAAGCTTAAATCTGTGGTTTACGAGCTCCCTTGGTACTGTCAAGAAAATTACTTATTTGCTTCACTGTATACAGTTTTGAAGAGAATATTTCTGTTCTGTCAGTGTTTTCTTCGTCTGACAAACTTCCTAGACTCTCCAGATCATTTTCCGAGTCATTATCAGAATAAACACATTCCAAACTCATAACAGACATTTGAATGAGGTTTTCTACCACTACCTCACCTTCATCATCATCATCATCATTATCATCATCATCATCATCATCATCATCATCATCATCATCATCATCATCATCATCTTCATTATTTTCTTTCCTCACCTGTTCTTTTTCTGATAATGTGTCATCTCTATTTGGTTGCATTGATTCTTCCTCACCAACAACTTTTTTGATCAGACATATCAGCGCTTTCAACATTATTGTTTACATTAGTTTGATCTACAGGTGGTGTTTGAGCTTCATCAGAGTGCTCATTTACTTGGTTAACGACTTGGTCAGTTATTTGTTATTGAGATGATCTGTCATTCTGTTTATTAGTGCACATTTGCTTGACATGACCCTGTTCTCTGCACAAAAAGCACGGCATGTGGTCTGAGGTGATAAAGATTGTGTAATGTTTACCCTCGTTTGTAATTTTTACAGCTAAATTGAGCGGATCTTGTTGTGCGTTCAATATCATGTACGTAAACCTTCGAGAAGACATAACGTGCTTGATATTTGGATTTTTCAAGCCTAACGGAATCATTTTGATCGGTGCTGTTAGCTTTCCGTATCTTTCGAGCACTCCTTGAATAGCTTCATTCTTAAAAAACGGCGGAACATTTGGCATTACCGGTACAAAGGTATCATTGATTATAATTCCACTTTCAATGAAATCATCAACCATTTTGACTTCAGCAAAAAAAAAAAAAAAACAACTGCTTTATTCATTCTAGAAGCTGATTTAATGTTTTGTCCACCAACCTTTTCGCTTACTGCAACCAACACATCCTTCACAGATATGGAATCATCGGCCATACATTTAAATCCATGTTTGAGCGTCAAAAGCAAGAAATCCTCGCTTGACCCCATTGTTGGAGTTTACCGACCTCGGTCTGCAAAAAACAACAACTATATAAAAATCTAAGACTATACTATTTACTCTTAGAAAAACAAAATAATGAAAAACAACAAATTTTGTAATAATTGATAAGTTTGTGAAACAAACTCTCAAAAGCGTGCTCCAGACCCCTAAACTCCTCCCGCTACCCACAATCCTGAGAGAGAGAGAGAGAGAGAGAGAGAGGGAGAGAGAGAGCATCTGAAAGTGAATGTAATCAGACAGCTCCATATGTCTCCATCCTTCATTAAGAGCTCTTGCACCCACAGTGTGGCTACATAAACACTGAGGTCCAGGCCGTGCTCTCTCTTTCACCTCTCGCTGGAGGACTTCAAAGTCACTTTCTGATGAATGTTTCCATCTGCCCGCCTGACGTATGTCTCCATCCCCTCCATTCGGCTCTGGAAAACTGCCTCAACCGCTCCACAACCTTCTGTGACTGTGGCCATTTGTTAGCGCTTAGTGTTATCCTGCGTCTATGGGAACTGGCTTTAATTCTGTACACTGACCCATTATCAATCCTGTTACTCTGTTACTAATGTTGTCCTTATTACAGTGTTGCTCAATTGCTTTGGCTCAATTCTTAAATGTGTGCTTTATTTTTCTTCCCTCAAATAATAAGATCAGATCTTTGAACAATTAGCATCGTGTTTACGTCAGATCTCATATTGTTTTTTTTTTGTTTGTTTTTTTTTCTTTTATTATTATTGATTTTAGTAAATGCTTTTTCATACATGTTCTTTAAATTGTCAGTTAAAGGAAAGCAAAAAATTGTGTCAACTTGTAAAAAGTGGCCAGTGAAATTGTAGGTAAACCATAAAGACAACTGAATAAAATTTATGAAATTATTTAAGCCTAACATTTTAGGCAACCTAGAGTAAGGAACAATGTGTATCAAATGTAATTCATGCCAACTTCCATACATTTTTGAATACTGGGATTTGAGTATGAGTAGGGTTAATTGTGTTGTTTTTTTTGTGATGATGTTAGGTAAAATATGTGATGATGTTAACATTGAGTACAATTGTCTGTATTTTGCACAATTAATTGTATTTGGCATGTTAAACAAAAATCAGGCATGTATATTACATAAATATACATGCTAATAGCAATGCGATTTGAATCAGTCATTTTACTAATCAAGCTTGTTAGCATATATACAACCCCAAATTTAGAAAAAGTTGGGATAGTATGAAAAACTCAAATAAAAAAGAAAGAAAGAAGTGATTTCTAAATGTACTTTGACTTGTATTTCATTGCAGACATTACAACAAACATTATTTAATGTGTTCCTCTGGATTTTTATTTATTTATTTATTTATTTATTTATTTATTTATTCTAAATAACACATTGAAATTTTGGTTCTTGCATCACAATTCAAAAAAAGTTAGAACAGTAACGCATTCACCACTTTGTAATGTTGCCATTCCTTTTCACAACACTCAAAACACGTTTAGGGACTGAAGACACCAAATGATGAAGTGTTTCAGGTGTTATTTTGTCCCGTTCTTCCTGCAAACAAGTCTTCAGGTGGGCAACAGTGCGTGGTCTTCGTTGTTGCATTTTACTCTTCAAAATGCATCACACATTCTCTATTGGAGACAGGTTGAGACTGCAGACAGGCCAAGTACCTGTATTCTCCTCCTTTGCAGCCAGAACATTGTAACTTTGTAATGCAGAATGTGTTTTTGCATTGTCTTATTGAAATATGCATGGACATCCCTGGAAAAGAAGGCAGCATATTATGCTCCAAAGTCTCTAAAATCAGCTTTCATTTTCAGCATTAATGGTGTCATCACAGAAGTACAAGTTACTTTTGCCAAGGGCAACCCCATACCATGACATACCCTGGCTTTTAGACTTGTTGCTGGTAACCACCCGAATGATCCTTTTCTTCTTTGGTCTGGAGCACATGGCATCCATTTCTCCCTCAAAAAATACCTGCAATACTGATTCATCTGACCACAGTACACATTTCCCCTGTGTGATGATCCATCCCAGATGCCTCAAAGCCCAGAGAAGTCAACAGTGCTTCTGGACATTGTTAACATAGGTCTTCCTTTTGGCACAGGACAGTTTTAACTGGCATTTGTGGATGTAACTACGTATTTTGGTACTTGACAAAGGTTTGTCAAAGTAGTCCTGAGCCCATGTGGTGATGTTTCTTATACATGAATGAGGATTCTTGATGCAATGCCGCCTGAGGGTTCAAAAATTGTCGGAGACAGTTGTTCAGCTTGGGCTTGTGCCCTTGTCCTTTATGCAGTGAAATTCCCTGAGACTTCTTAAATATCTTAATGATGTTATGCACAGTTGAAAGTGAACTATTTATTGGCAAACTTACCCATCTTTGCTCCTAAAGGACAAGACCTTTCTTGGATGTGACTTTTGTTCCAAATTATAATTACAATCGCCTAATTAATTTAATTTAAAAACAAATTTACCTGATTACTAGCCCTAAATTGCTCCAGTGCCAACTTTCTTTGGAATGTGTTGCAGATCTGAATGGCAGGAAAGTATGCTGACAAGAAGTTGACCAGAAAAACATTAAATATCTTGTTTTTTAATATGAATTTCAAGTCAAAGTAAATTTGGAAATCACTACATTCTCTTTATTTGTGGTTTTCATACTGAACTTTTTTTTCGATATATATACATATATACATATCCAGTGCAGCTCACACAATGACAAAAATACTTAATAGTTTGGTGGCCTTGGCCAAACTACAGACACAATAACTGTTTTGAAGCATGAATTGAATGTTTTAGGTGAGTAACTACATATTACAGACATATAACAAAAGCTCTGAAGTACCAGCACATAGTTCTGACGTTTGCACTATTCAAATACACCCTCATTCTCTTCAGTTTAGAGATCTTTTTTTATTTTATTTTATTGTGCCAAAGCAATTGAGGCAAAAATGGAAAAAGTATAATGTAGGATTGTAGGCCAAGACAAGTTAGCGGTTTTGTGTAGCAATTATTTTCAAATGAAGCATGCATTTATTACCAGGTGTGTGAATGGGAGTGTATAGGTGTTTCCTAATACTGGGTTGCAGCTAGAAGGGAATCCACTGTGTATAACATATGGTGGAGTAGTTAGTGGTTCATTCTGCTGGGGCGACCCCAGATTAATAAAGGGCCTAAGCCAAAAAGTAAATGAATGATTGAATGTTCAAGCTTTTTAAAACTGAACTGCATTCATCTGTAGTACCTGTCATACTAATATTTATAGAGACTGATATTTTGTACTTTTACAATTATTCAGGGTGATAAAGGATACTGGAAATATGTTTATTTAAACACTGCGTTATGCATACACAAGTCTGCGTATGGTAATCAGTAAAAATACAACCAAACGTAAAATTTTTTATCATATAACCTAACATTTACTTCTCACTCTGTGAACTAAACCAGCAATACAATAAAGTCCCATCACAAATGTGTCTAGATGCAAACTGTCGAGCTATGCTTCACTAATAAAATAAAATAATACAAAAAAATCATCTACTGCAGACCTGAAGGGCAGAATGTTGCAAGAAGAGAAGTTAAGATGAAATGAGAGAGAGAGAGAGAGAGAGAGAGAGAGAGAGAGAGAGAGA
>CAIGQZ010022722.1:473979-488898 GCA_903798205.1 Danio tinwini
CAGGCAGACAGGGAGAGAGATCATATGTGTTCTGTTCATACATGCTAACATTATTAAGATGTGATGTCCCGATGTTTTTTTTTTTTTGGAAAATTTTCCTATAAGAGCAAACATTTCTGAAATAGGCTTTGGCTGCTTTAATTCTCTTCAAAATCTTACTATATGTGCCCTTGGCATTTCATAAGACACATCTTTGTGAATGTTTTATTTCATGTGTATAGACTTATCGTCACCTTAGTATTCTAAGGTTCTATCTGACATTTTTTGTCAAAATTGAGTTATTGACATATTCTTATTTAATGACAACTTATTTACACTATGGGATGTTTTTTATAAGTTGTTTACATTTTAAGACTTTTTATTTAAAACACAAATGTTACACACATACTGTTTGCTATGGAATACACAAACTGAAGCTCAATATCTCAAAATAATTCAAAACGCAGATAGAACCTTATAATTCTAAGGTGATGTTATGTTATAATTTTAACATTATTCTACTCAAAGCAGCGATCACTTTTCAGCTGTCTTTTTTTGTTTTTTAATCAATTCCATGAGATCAATTTGTCTAGCCTAATATTTTGATTCGAAAGAGGCATACATGTATAATTGATTTAGATGTTCAAAAATATTTGTTGAACAGATTTGATAAAACAAAGCATGCTAAAACTAAACATAAACTTAAGGCTTAAAGTTGATAGGAAATAAAATGCATTATCTTTGATTTCACTAGCCAATGCATAAAATAACATTTTCCTAAAGCGTATTTAATTGATATGGTATTTTTAATAAGATTCATTTGTTTATTATGGAATGTAAATAGTGGAAATTCTGCTATAGGTAGCCCAGCTTTTGCAGTATTAATGGTAATTTTAAGGAAAAGCCAATACATACAGATTCTCCCTCATCAGTGAAGAGGTAAAAAGTAGACAAAATAAATATGTGTGACTAGAAACACACTCTAGGTATGACTGGGAATGTCTTATTTGTCCACCTGTGATCGGATTGATGACATCGCATCTTAATAGCAGGTATGAACAGCATGCACATGATCTCTCTCTGTCTGCCTGTCACTGCTGATTCAGTTAAGGGACTAGAAGATCAAACATGTCAAAACTGACAAAAATTCGGACAAAAAATGTGCTGCAAAGAGCAAAACTAGTTTAACCTTAAGCCTACCTTTTTAATGCACTTCGCAGAGGCGACCACACTCCGCTGCATGTCGTGTGGTCCTTCGCCTCCACATTGTGCATTAAAATCCTTTAATGCACGGTGAGCCGTTGATTATCGCTTACTTAATGGAACATATTAAATTTATAATAGTACAATAAAACTCAAATATACTACATAGACTCAAAAATATGAATATATATGACAACAATATTGAAATGATAAAGTAACACTATTGTGGCTGTAGTTGGGATTAAAGGAAATAAAGACATATTTTTTACAGATTTTAAGTCTAAATGTACATTTGTGATATGATTTTGATGTTGCAAGATTTTAAGTGAAGTACAGATTGTTATTGTGAAAATACATTCAAAAATAAAAGGAACAAAGATTCTTTCAGTCTTTAATATTTTACTTGACATTGCTAGGAATGAACTCTCTTCTGTCTTCTGTGAATTGAAGATCTAGGCCATTTTATTACTTTTATAATTAGAGTCAGACAAATTTAAACAGCCTAAAAAATTAAACCAAATTTGAGGTTAATTATTATGATGGTAATTAGCTTTATGATTAAGAAGATAAGAAAAGAAACAATATTTTACTTGTGCCATTTTGTGTTTTAATCCCAGACTAGGGTGGAATTAAATATTTATGTCTGCTTGACATGTTGTTGCGTTTAACATCATTTGATCCCAATACAAGTGAAAGATATATGCTAATTGGCATAATTAATTTGAACAATTAGTGATGTTAGTGACTAGCTATGATTGATTTATCCCTGTCTTGCTTTAATGGATGGTGTCTATAAAGACAAGACACAGTTGAATAGGGTAAAACAAATGAACCAATAGTCAGTACTTCCCAGTTTGATTGATTACACTAAGAATTTCACACATTTTTGTATTGCAAGATTTCTAAAATATTGTTTAAATATGCTAATTAGACATTTCATAAAAAAAAAATAATTAAAAGTTTAGAGAAAACAGAATGAATAAAATGGTTGTTCAAAATACTTTTTTAAAGTAAGCTAAAAAAAAAACCCACACAATTCGAGCAACACGGTGGCTTAGCGGTTAGCACTGTCACCTCACAGCAAGAAGGTTGCTGGTTCAAGTCCCAGCTGGGTCAGTTGGCATTTCTGTGTGGAGTTGGTTTCCTCTGGGTGCTCCGGTTTCCCCCACTGTCCAAAGACATGTGCTATGAGTGAATTTAATAAACTAAATTTGCCTTAGTGTATGTGTGTGAACAAGTGTGTACGGGTGTTTCCCAGTACTGTGTTGCAGCTGGAAAGGTATCTGCTGTGTAAAACATATGCTGCAAGTTGGCGGTTCATTCCACTGTGGCGACCCCTGGTAAATAAAGGAAAATAAATGAATGAAAACACAATTCTTGAGATTTACGGCACAGTTGTTAAGTTAACTTGATATGTTGGGACAACATGAATTGTGTAGAACCGTGATTTTTTAAAGTGCAGCTTTTAAAATATACATTGTGTCCCACTTTCTATTAAGTGACCTTAACTTCTATGTACTTTAAATGAATAATAATAATATGTACATAAATAAAACAAATAAGTAGAATGTACTTGCTGTCTTTTTGTACTTATTGCTATTGGAGTGGGATACGGGTCAGATTTGAAGGTATAGGTAGGTTTAAATGTGGGTTAAGGTTTAAAGGAATGGTCAACAACAGTGTAATTAAAAATTGAATAGACATTAATAACAGATGTAATTACATGCAGATACTGTAAGTACATTGTAAAAAAAAATTGTATGTGCATAATACGGCATTGTAACAAATTACTAATAAGTACATAAATAATAGGGATATATTAATTGAGATATATATATATATATATACTCAATAAAAAGTTACTGTAATTTAAATCTATAGACATTAATTAATAAAGTGCAATAAAATAAACAAAAATTTAAAAAAATATATACTTTGCAGTAGAATGAAAAAGGCTTACATCTTTAAATTGACAGGTACATGGAAATATGATCCCACTTTATATTAGGTGGCCTTAACTACTTTGTACTTGCATCAGAAAATAACAACCCAGGCTCATTCTGAAAACTTACCTCTATATAAGTTTCTGGAGATCGCAAAATACGTCCTAGGAGGGCTCTGTGTATGTTTTTTTGAGATCTCAAATTTCCCTCACGAGTACCATTCGCGCCTGCTGTTCTTGCGTAAATACACCAGAGGCCGCTGTCGACTGGCTGTCGACTGAATGACTGACTGACTGACCAGCCAATTGACTGACCCACCCTCCTCCTTCCCTAAACCCAACCAATTTTTTTGATTGACCTGCCCACCCACCTTCCTAAACCCAACCAACAATTTTAAAAAGCAATCCAGAAAAAGAATAGCCCTCGTCTGATTTTTACCTCGTTTTCAGATTTCACCACATTCTCACCCTGGTATTTACTTGTTTATTTTATTAATTTTTTTAATCTGTTTTTGTCTTACCTGCTTTCTGGAAATGTTCTTTACCGGACCCTTGTCAACTCTTCTCTGCATCTCAAGTCTGCCGACGTACATGGCAAGTTAAAGCCTGGTTTATGCTCGAAGCGTCCGCTAGTTCGATTGAGTGCACGCAACGAATGTGACGTCATCGTGGTGTTATCGGAAATTCGCTTTGGGTGTGCATTTCAGCTGGCTGTGCGCACGGCATTTTTTGTGACTCGGGTGAACATTGCACGCGTTCGCTTGAGACATGACATGACGTAGTTCCAGAAACTTTCTACTTCTCTTGTTTATCCGTCTGACTTTACAGTCAGGTTCTTTTGACTGCCCCCTGTCGTTTGAAAGAATATCACAATAGTGAACGCGGCAAGTATAAAAGCCTTGTCTGTTTCGTGAGGTAAGCGTGCAATCAGCCGAAGTGCGTGATGCGGTGCCAGGCGAAAGTATAAATCCAGCTTAACAGGTCAATTAGTTTACAGTTAAAAAGCTGTTCATACAAAGGTAAGCGGTTAGCTGCTAAGCGCGAAAAGGAATGGTGTCATACCTTCCCGTAGCATTTGTTTAAAACATGAAATGCAGCCATACTGTACGTACCTCCTGCTACATAATTTGCGGTCTACAGAAACTTATATAGGGCTACTTTTTCAGAATGAGCCTATGTTGGAAAATAAATGTACTTACTGTGTTTATAATGTATTGCAGAACACCTCTTTTTCTCTTGAGGTAGGATACGGGTATAGTATAGAGACAAGTTTGGTGGTACAGTATGAGTGGGTTTGAAGGTGGGTTAAGGTGTAATGAATGGTCAACAGTATAATTACTTGAAGGTATTTAACCAATCATAAGCAGCGTTGGGGAAAGTTACTTTTGAAAGTAAGGCATTACAATAGAGAGTTACTACCCCAAAAAATAACTATAGTTCCATCACTTATTTACTTTTACTGTAAGTAATGCATTATGTTATTTTTAAGTTACTTTTGTGTTACTTTTTCTGATGTTGCTGAGGCTTGATCTGTAACCCTAACCCTAACTTGCAGGATTTTTTTCTTCTTTAAAAAAAAAATAATAATAATAAAAGAGCTCTGCAACTACACTATAAAAAATAACAGTTATTTTCCTTTTTTCCTTTTTTTTGTGGCAGCTGGGGTGATGAAAAAAAACATAAAATAGTGGCCATTAAATTACAGAAATTTACAGTAATATAATGGAGGATAAATTACAGAACTTTCCATAAATTTTAATTTCTGTTAAATTTCTGTAAATTAACGGCTGTTATTTTACAGTCAATTTCTATATTTAACGGCTGTTATTTTACCATTTTTTCAGCACCCCAGCTGCTGGAAATTAATAATAAAAAACCTGTAAAATAACAGATTATCCATATTAACAGATAGTGTATGCCTTCATTTACCTTAAAAAGAAAGAAAAAAAATCATAATATAGGATAATCTTGTCATCTGAGCACTTCTGACCCTCGAGCTATATGCCATATATACAGATTAATGAAAATGAAAAGCAATGTCCAATGTCCAATCCAAGATGGCGCCGAGCATGGCCGCCGTGTTGCGAGCTCCCAGCGAACTTCGTTGTGTTTTGTATGTTTTACTTGTATTTTTGTTGTTTTTCGTGCTGGATGTACACACTCTCATTGCCTACGACAGACACACACTTCGAGAAATTGGCTCCCTCGTCGCACACCGAAAACCGGACTTTGAGTTCTTCAACGACGCTCTGTTTACAAACACAACAACAGAGCCCTTTGTCTGGGCCACACAACCGAGGCGACGACGCAAACGCAGCCGGAAAAGAGGAAAGAGAGCCGGCGTCCTGGTCAGACTAAGACGCCGTGGATTTCGACCTCCGCTCCCCACCATTCTGCTGGCTAACGTTCAGTCACTGGACAACAAACTTTGCGAGCTACGGGCGCGCATTTCCTTCCAACGGGAAACAAGAAACTGCTGCATTATCTGTCTTACAGAAACCTGGCTATCTGCGGAGGTACCAGACACAGCTGCTGAACTTTCGGGCTTCTCCTTGCACCGCGCGGATAGAACGAAAGAACTCACAGGGAAAAGCAAAGGAGGAGGTGTTTGTTTCTTTATTAACAACTTATGGTGTGATGAGAGAAACATACACCCAGTTAGATCATTTTGTTCTCCTGATCTGGAATACCTTATGCTTCGGTGTCGACCATACTGGCTACCAAGGGAATTCACATCAGTCATTATTACGGCTGTTTACATCCACCCTCAAGCCAACACAGAGCAGGCGCTCAGAGAACTGTATGGGAGCATAAACGAGCAGGAAACCGCACACCCGGAGGCAGCGTTTATTGTTACAGGGGACTTTAACAACGCCAATCTCAGGAAAATCGATCCAAAATACTTTCAACATATCACCACAAACACGCGTGGCGATCGTATTTTGGACCATTGCTACTCTCCGTTCCGGGATGCTTACAAATCCCTCCCCCGCCCACCATTTGGCAAATCAGATCACTCTTCTGTTCTGCTCTTGCCTGCTTACAGGCAGAAACTGAAACGGGAACCACCCACCCTCAGGACGTTTCAGAGCTGGTCGGACCAATCAGATTCCATACTTCAAGACTGTTTTGATGACGTTGACTGGGAGATGTTCCGGGCAGCTTCTGATGACGACATCGAAGTGTACTCAGACACAGTTACGAGCTTCATCAGGAAGTGCATAGAAGACGTGGTCCCAACAAAAACTGTCCGTATCTACCCCAACCAAAAACCATGGATCAACGGCGAAGTTCGAACAGCCCTATCAGTGCGAACTTCCGCCTATAAATCCAGAAATGCTGAGGAACAAAAACAAGCAAACTACAACCTCAGAAAAACGATCAAAGCAGCAAAACGTCAATACAAAGACAAGATAGAGGGTCAATTTAACACCAATAACGCAAGGAGCATGTGGCAGGGACTTAATTACATCACGGACTTTAAAAGTAACAAATCCACCACTGTGAACATTGCTGCGTCTCTCCCGGACGAGCTCAACTCATTCTACGCCCGCTTTGAAACCCAGGACAGCGCGCACACACAGCGCGCTCCCGCGGCCAATACAGAAACCGCCAGCACACTCACTGTTTCTGTAGCGGATGTAACAAGATCTTTCCGTCGCGTGAACATCCGAAAAGCTACGGGCCCAGATGGCATCCCTGGATGTGTACTTAAAGCATGCGCACACCAGCTAGCGGGGGTTTTCACGGACATCTTTAACCTCTCGCTCTCTCGGTCTGTGGTTCCCACATGCTTTAAGACAGCTACTATTGTGCCAATACCGAAATCAGCTAAAACCACATGCTTGAATGACTGGCGTCCGGTTGCACTGACACCCATCTTCAGCAAGTGCTTTGAGAAGCTGATTAAAAATCACATCTGCTCTGTACTGCCCGCTAACACTGACCCTCTGCAATTTGCATACAGAAACAACCGCTCCACTGATGATGCAATTGCTTTCACCTTGCACACTGCTCTGTCTCACCTGGAAAACAAAAACACATATGTGAGAATGCTGTTTGTGGACTACAGCTCAGCATTCAACACCATAGTGCCTGCCAAGCTGGTGATAAAGCTCCAGGCTCTGGGCCTACACAGCTCTCTGTGCAACTGGATCCTGGACTTCCTGTCAAGCAGACGCCAGGTGGTCAGAATGAACAACATCACCTCATCCACACTGATCCTCAACACTGGTGCTCCACAGGGCTGTGTTCTCAGCCCACTCCTGTACTCCCTGTACACACATGACTGTACATCCAAACACAGCTCCAACGTCATCGTTAAATTTGCTGATGACACAACGGTGGTGGGCCTAATCACAGATAATGATGAGACGGCCTACAGAGAGGAGGTGCACACTCTGACGCAGTGGTGTCAGGAAAACCACCTCTCACTCAACATCAGCAAAACCAAGGAGCTGGTGGTGGATTTCAGGAGAGAGAAGAATGAACACACTCCCATAACCATCAACGGGACACCAGTGGAGAGAGTCAGCACTTTCAAGTTTCTTGGAGTACACATCGCTGAGGATCTGACATGGACTGCTCACACAGACGCAGTGTTAAGGAAGGCACAACAACGCCTCTTCTTCCTCAGGCGCCTCAGGAGGTTTGGAATGAGCCCCCACATCCTCCGCTCGTTCTACACCTGCACTGTGGAGAGCATCCTCACTGGCTGCATCACCACCTGGTACGGGAACAGCACCAGCAGCAATCGCAAAGGTCTACATAGGATTGTGCGAACTGCTGGACGTGTAGTAGGAGGTGAGCTTCCCTCCCTCCAGGACATCTACACCAGGAGGTGCATGAGGAAAGCCAAGAGAATCATCAGCGACTCCAGCCACCCAAGCCATAGACTTTTCTCTCTGCTACCCTCAGGCAGACGGTTCCGCAGCATTCGGTCACGCACCAGCCGACTGAAGGAAAGTTTCTTCCCTCAGACTATCAGGCTGATGAACACTTAACACACCCCACACAAACTCTCCCATACCCCACACTGCATACCATAAAGATGTAGCATGCACTGCACTTTAACCAATCTATACTTAAACAATACTGCCTACAACTATGTGTACACCTATCCATTGTACGCATCACTGTCACATTGCCAAATTTACACTGTTTTGTTTCTTTTTTGTGAGTATGTTGTTGTATTTTGCACTGTCTGTATTTTGCACTGTCTGTATTTTGCACTGTTGTTGTATTTGCACTGTCTGTTTTTTGCACTGTTGTTGTATTTGCACTATCTGTATTTTTCACTGTCTGGAGCCAGCACCTAAGCTTTTCACTCATCATAGCACACGTGCTGCTGATGATGTGACAATAAAAGTGATTTGATTTGATTTGATTTGATGTGTTTGCTACTTTTGTACTTTTTGTCTTATTAGTAAATTAATATCACTGTCCATTGATATCTCTGCCATCTTGGTTTCTGCACAGCAAAAATTCCAGTGTTAAATATACAATTTGATTTTTTTTGGTGTTGTTCAGTGTTAAAACCAGAGTACATTTAAATCCAAGAGTGTGAAGGAGCATATATATAAGAGGTTTTTTTTTTTTTTTTTTTTCAGTGTTAAATGTTTAACTCAATATGCAGTGTATTTCCCACTAGTGATGGGAAGTGCTTTTTTTTTTTTTTTTTTACTCGAACCGGTTCTTTCAGACAAACAGTGATCAAACCGGTTTTACTTAAACTTGAAACATGTCTTGTTGCATTTTAAAATGCAAAGAGTTAAATGTATTGAATCTGAAAAGATTAATGAACGTTTAATAAATTAAAACTATTTATATTTGATCACTGTTATCTGTCACACACCAATTGATAATATTGGAAAAAAGGTAAAATATTAACACTTTGAAGGGTGACACACACTCCAGTTCGATGTAAGAATAAACTCTTACTGTGTTGAAATGAACTCTGTGAGTAATGTTCAAATTTCACACTTTAAAAATTGTTATATTAACTCCAAAATAGAGGGAGTCATATGTACACCCAAGGAATGTTAAGTTAAACTCAAATTTAATTAAATGTACACAGATTTTTTTTTTTTTTTTTTTTTTTTTTTGCTGTGTGTCTGTTCCAGCATACTCTTGTTGTGTGTGGGATTCAACATGATTACAATCATTTTAACTTAGCTATTTATTTTTTTATAAGCTAATCAAATAAACTAAAAAGTAACTTGCATTGCATTTTTTTAAATAACTCAAATATTATATGGATTACCACCAACACTGATCATAAGCACAATGTAAAGACTTGTGTTTACGCAATAAGTACATCGTAACAAATATTACATTTTAGTGTAAGTACATATTAGTTAAGACCACCTGATATATAGTAACATAAAATAATCTCAGTAACTGAACACACAAGATGTATAATTAGCTACTTAGACACACAGTTTAATAAGATATACTAATGTGAGCAGTTATATCTAAAATCATGAGGGCAGAGATTCCTCGCTGTCATTCTCTATGGAAGGTGTCCAATTTTAATATTGTATAAGATGAGCTAAAACAAAAGTGCAGTCTGTATGTAAATATATGCAACAGTGAAGCTCTTTCCCAATAATAGCACAAAAAAACGTCACCTCGTGTGATGATCAAAATCAGAAATTTTACACCAAGCGGCGTTTCATTTTTAAACATGCGTTTTGTTTGTCTGACAAATGAAGCTGAACAATATGACTTGCTCCATACAGCAGAAATAATGAGCGGCATGCTGAAAAGCGACTGTCAGCTGCTTATAGCCGAGGAAGCGGCTCCTCAATCTGACACGAGCACTTGGAGATGTGAACTGTGTGTTGAATTGAGGCGAACAAACCCAGTCTCTTCCGAACCTCACGCTGTCACTCATTCGACTTGCAGCACATGCAAACCACAGAGTCTCCACTCGCTCTTTCTCTTTCCAGTGGAAAAACTGTCTCTCTCTCTTTTTCTCACTCGCTTTCTCTCCACTGGAACTAAAGAAGGTGATGGAGCAAAAACAAATGCCGGAGAGGGAGAGTGGGAGATGGGAAGAAGAAGCAGGAAGTGAGGGGGAGAGAGAGAGTGAGAGAGAAAGACACTCCACATCTGTTAATCCAAAGAAGCTTAGTTAGGCTGAGAGTTTGTCCTGTATTTGTTTGTGGGATGGAAAGCCATGGGAAGAGGAAGACGGAGAATGTGTGTGTGTGTGTATGTGTGTGTGAGAAAGAAAGACACTTCCATATTTAGCTACTGAGAGGTTTAAAATCTCAGCCAGCCTTTACTGTCACAGGAAAGTGAGCTCCCAGTCCGACACATCTCAAGCTGTTCAAATACCCATTAGGATGTTTTGTTTCCCATGCACGCTGACAAGAAAACCAAAAAAAAAAAAAAGAGAAACACGAACTGATGGAAATTTATCAACAAACTTATATGATATTTAATGATCCCTGTATGCGGAGGGAAAGACCACAGCCTGATTCGCCTCTGCCAAATACCGATCCCCTAACTTAATTTCCTGCCCAATTGCTGTTTTATAGTGCATAGTACAGTGATACCAGCTAGTAATATAGAAAACAGATTGCCTGTGCAGCCATGTGGATCAGACTGTTGCGGGGCTGGGGAGAACCTGTGGTCTCTGGAGGGGGTCTGTCGGTGGGCTTCACTAAACCAACAAACCCAAGAGCTTCCCTCATCCCTGACTGGCAGCAGCTGCTGGATTGGGAGGAGATTGAGATTCCAGAGCTGGAAGTGAGTCGGAGCTTTATATCCAGGTTTAACTTCGGTGTCATGAAGATAGTTTGCTTGGTTTATTATTGAACAGTTCTGCTGTGATTGTTGCCTTTAAAAGGGGTAGTTCACTCAAAGAGTCATCATTTACTCACCCTTCACCTAGTTGAAGTTTCTTTCTTCTGTTGAACTTACATTTTTTTGCAGGTTTTGTTTTTTGCAAATCTGCCAGAGGCCGCTGTACACTTTTTCAGATCTCAAATTTGACTGACCAACCAACCAATCCCCTCACCCTCCCCCTTACCTAAACCCAACCAATAGTGTTTTAAAAAGAATCGATTGACCTGCCCACCCCCTTCCTTAAACTCAACCACAGTGTTTTAAGTAAGTGGTCAGCTTGTAAGCACGAAAAGGAACAATATCATATCGCCTCTTAGCGTTCATTTTAAAGATGAAATGCGGCCATATGTAGCTCTGGCTACATAATTTGTGATTTCCAGAAATGTATATAGGGCTATGATTTCAGAATGAGCCTAAGTTTTTTTTTGTTTTGTTTGTTTGTTTTTTCGGTCATTCACTGCACTTTCTGATTGTTTGTATACACTTCAGAACATCCATTATGATTCCAGACACCTCTATAAATGGCTGCTCCCTCAAATAGTGAACTATTTAAAGGTGTAGGGGCACAGCCCAAGACTCTGCTTAGTTGAATTATCTGTACAGCATCTTGGGTAATGTAATCTTACTGTGCAACAAGTAAAAATTGAACAAAAGAATAAGGGATCATATAATATGTTGTTATTTTTATATGAATGATGAAACATTTTGTTACTTTTGTGTTTGTTAGGTAAAACCTTGTGGTTTAAATGATAGTCAAACAGATTTAGGGCTCTATTTTAATGATTTAGGGGCAAAGTCTAAAGCGCATGGCGCAAAATTCCTAGCCCCATATGGTCCAAAACCTGAGGTTGACAAATTTAAGCTTGTTTTTAATAAAACAAATATAAATATGTATATAATGAATAATAATAATAATAATAATAAAATTATTATTATTATTATTATTATTATTATTATTATTATTATTATTAATAATAATAATAATAATAATAATAATAATAATAATAATAACATTATACAAAAGCAAGTTGTCATGAATAAACTGAAAAAAAGCCCCCCGAGAAGAAGGAGGAAGCAGTGGTTTTTATGTAAAAAAATATATTTTTTGTAATATTTTAATCCTTTAATTATTTTTCAATTGTAAAGATATTTGTGTAATATTATACGTCCTTTGTGTATCAAGCAATGTGTAAGCGTTTAAGGCGCACAACTAAGACGCTCTGCGCTGGACTTTAGACCTGCTTTCAGCTGGTCTATTGCACAGTCTATTTTAGTTCCTCAAAATAGCAACGCGCCAACAATGCACCTTAACACACTGCTTTTCTAGACCAGCAGACACATAAGTCCACAAAGTGGCACAAATGGATTAGCTATTTTAACAATGTGGGTAAAGCGGGAAAATTAGGGTCACGCTGGTCTGAAAATAGCAACACATCACGGCAAACACGTCTAGCGCCTTATTGCGCCGGGTGTATGAAGGGAGCACCCAAAATGACAGTTAATGAGTACTTTGAGGAAGTCTTTTATTTTGTCATCAAATGATTCTTATTTTAAAAATGCCTGTCATTATTTCTGTTTTCTGTATAAACCTGCCTTTCTTTTTCCTCTTTGATACAAATACTTTTATAATTATTTCTGTAGAGGTATCTAATGTAAAATTCTACACCTAATCTTTATAGACACAATGTGTATGATTATTTTTATTTATTTTTTTTTGCATTGAAAATACAACAAAACACTAGAACACTGTAAAAAAAAAGCCTCATTAAATCTCCTTAAATAAATTACTTCTTAAACCTAAAATAATAGTTTTTCTAACTTATATATTTCTGAAAACCAAAATAAATTAAGTAGAAACTAATTAATTAATGAAGTTGTAACAAGTTGAAGTAATATGTTTAAGTTTTCACTTTTTACAGTGCAGTTTTATATATTGAACAGACTTATGTACATACATTATCCCAAATGTTTGAAAGCATGTTCAAATGCAGAAAAGAAAGCAACTTTAACTAGTAACACTGGCATTGTCCTTCTGTGTGACCATGCTAATGGCATCACAGACTCTCGATTTTCTGTTTGGTTTTGTAGAAAACAGGGAATCACCAATTTTATACCGATTTAATGTTAAATGAACAAATATGTTTTAAATACTTTAGCTCATCCATAAACATGATTTATACATCATTTAGGATGTAATAAAGACAACAACTCCCATGATTCTATACTTAGTTACTGTGTCATCAAACTACAAATTTGTTTGTTGTCTATATGAACCTTCTAGCAGAAAAAATTACATAATGTGCCTTTAACCTACAGTATATTGTTGCCATTACAAAGTTAACTAGAACCAGTTCCTGACCTTAATGCCACTTAATGTCACTACAGATAGCCTTCAGCTTCATTTGTTTGACAAGCAAAACAGTTTCCCTAAAAGGTAATGCATGGAGATCAATATGAATGCCATGAAAAAAGTTCATGCTGACACTGAATGTATAAATATTTCCTCCTCGGTGTACTTCAGGTGTATATACATCCACATACTGTGATAGTTTCACCATATAGTTTCTATGAAAAGTTAATGCCACCTGCTGTGTTTGCTGTCTCTCCAGTACACATATAGACGTGTGGTGTGTGCAGCTCTCTCATCTTGAGTAGCCCTTGTTTAGTCTTTGTTTTCAGTTATGTGAGACCTTATGACCTGATCTGAAGTGTCTAGATGCCAGACATGTGTAATGATGAACATGCAGTTGACAGCTGTCATTTATCAAGTTGATCAAAAATGTACAATCACATGAGAATACCTTTACTACAGTATAAACAAACTGAATCAATCTACTATGCCTGAATTATTGGTATGCAGCATGGATTGATAATCTAACTGAGTTATAGAATGTGGAGTTTTATTCTTTTATTACATATGTTAAAAAAACACCTCAGTATATGATTGGACATACTGTATGTAAGTCTTTATTTATTCTGTCTGTCTATTGCTGTATTCTTATAAAAAAAAAGTATGAATGTATTTTATGTATTTATTTTGTAAAGCAGACCTTGAGTTATGGATATCCCAATGACCCTAATACTGGTAAATCTTAACAGCAGGACATTATAACTTTATTCAGCAAATTGCATGTTTGTGTTTGCTTGTCAGCTATATATCTTGGATCAAGAATACACATGCATGGGGAAGGTACATTGGTGTTGCAGTGGGAAAGGGGAACTGGTGTATCCCGGCGGATTGAGGTAGAATGTAAAATAATCTCCCTTCAAATCACAGAGCAAAAAGCTTCTGCCAGGAACCTCCATAACTGACCCTCAAGGCACTGCCAGTGTTTCTCATAGCCATTCCACATAATTAATCTTCCAAACTTGGCATCATCACTTCTTTTTTATAAAGGTTTTCTTTTTTTTTTTTTTGTTTTCTCCTCCTTGCAGGGCAGTGGGAATTGTCCTTTGCTTCCTGCATTGGTCAGATGTTAGATATTACTTATATGTACAGTATTTTGGCAAGACCTGTATCAGGTTTACTGTTTTGTTTTATTGTTTTAATCTAACAATCTCCTGATTTGTTTTAGAGGACTGCTTTTGGGGGGTTGCTTTCAAGGTCCACAAATTTCTCTCATAGTATACCTTTCACCTTTCCTAATTACTCAAAGAGTCTCAAACTCTTAAAAGTTAATTAAAAAATTCCATATTTCTAAACCACCCATTTCCGAAAGCCTACTCTACTCCGATTGGTCAGACAGCTCAATCTAATTGTGCATGGTAATTGTTCTACTGGAAAGCTTGGTGATCTCCCTCTGAACATCAGGATTTCTCCATCGTTAGATGCTTTAAAATCTAATTTAAATACTTACTTTTACTCTCTTGACTTTGAGTGATGTATGCGTGTTATTTCATATCTGTTTTGCAGTTATTATATATATATATATATATATATA
>CAIGQZ010022722.1:503351-527143 GCA_903798205.1 Danio tinwini
TCCATCTTAATGTCAAAGCATGTTTCTAAATCATTACATTTACCCACTTTTTCAGTTTCAGGTTTCTTCTTAATTTTGTGTGGTGCAGCATTATTTAGTCAACTCTGATTTGTGTTTTTTTCTGGTCTTCCCCACTGTCAAGGAAGCAATCCGGCAAAATGACAAATACAGCTGATCCTGATTGGTCCTCATGCGTGCATTTGAAATGCTGATTGGATCACAGAAAGAACCCTATAGAGCCAAGCTAGAGTTCAACTTTGTAGATAAAACCTTTTTTTGTTTTGTTTTTAAATAATGTCTTAAAATGTAAACAACTCATAACAAACTTTACATAATGTAAATAAGTTGTCATTTAATAAGAATATGTCAATAACTCAATTTTGACAAAAATGTCAGATAGAACCTTATAATTCTAAGGTGATGATTTGATAAGAGCAGTGATGGAGACAGTTGAGGTACAGTAAGTTAGCTCAGAGCAGATACAACAGACGTAGTATAGTATATAGTATAATATCTAAACATTGTTAGCTATAGCTATACTATTCTGATGCATCTGGATATATTAGACTTGTTATTTGTTTGTTATAATATTTACTGGAGGAAACATTTACACCTACTGTATGTTATATATAAGATAACACAACATTTTGTTTGTTTTCAATAATATTCAGCAAAAAAAATGGGATAAATAAAAGCTGTTAAAATATCTGTTGTTGGAAAGTATGTTGAAAGTGTCATTTATAAGTTCTGTTTTAAAGCTTATACTATACTTATACTGTTAAATCAGTTCAAACAGCAAAATTATTAATTATAAGAAAAGTTCTACATTTAAAATTTCTAAGTTAGAGCCACTATTTTCAGCTATTGCCAAAATATTTGCATGCAACAAAAGACTGGTTTATTGGTCCAGCCAGAGCCACACATGTAATATTCAGCTGGCCAGCACAGGCGGTATTATGGCATGACATTCATTTATAATCAACCCTCCATTTCTTACCACATAATTATTTTGCAGACTTGGTCGTAATGCTTTTCCAGTACATGTCACATGACCTTTGGTGAGTGTTCAGCATAGTAATCTCCCTATAATATCAAACATCACCAAATTTTACTCAGTGGGCGAAGTTCCTCAAATGTTAATCATCCCAAACTTAACCGTTGGCCATTGTTGGAGAGGTCAGCAGAAGCACATTAGCTAATTGGAGATTGGCATTTTCTAATTAGTTTTAAGGATGACAAGAACAAAGAACACAGGTTTTCTGCACTCTATTCATTGCCTGCTGCTTTGTGCGCTTAGACTGAGGGAAAGTGTGCTTTGAATGTAATTACTTCATATAAAGAATTCCACCTTAATGCATGTCTGCGGAAATAACTGAAGAATTTCAGTCAGGACAAAGCGCCCTATCTGCACTAAACTCACTTTCTAGCAGGAAGGATAATGGTGTATCCTCACAGTCATTAAGACTTTATCTTTGCTGTTGCTTAGAAGCCAGAGTCAATACACTTGATCAGTGGTGAGTATGGAAAGGTTATCAGCGTTTAATAATTCACAGTGTTCTGACAATAAGAAACTATGTGCAGTAGTAAATGGAATTTTTAAATGTGAAAACTGTCATTAATTAACCCTTGAATGGATAATTATTTTGACAATCAATGTGACATATTTAGGTCTTTTTGAGACATGGGCTTGTAATACAAGCTATGTCTCCATCCAACTATTTTAATGCACATTTTGGATATGCACCAAAAAGAAAAAAAAAAAAAAACGTTGATAATAAATTTTGAAAATGTGCATAAAAAAACACATGCGCATAATTGAGTAAAGATGCAAATAAACTACACTTTTACTAAACAAATTCCAGTATGCACATTAAAAAAAGGCCATGTGATTTTGTTATAAGAGATCATGTGGTGATAAAATGTGTGAGAATGAACAAACCAGCAGGCTGAGCACACTGTAAAACATCAAGTGTTGTTTTAATCATTCTAAAACACCTTAACCATGTCAGTATTAGTATTGTTATATTATTAATTGCCTCCAAAACTGTCAAGAGTGTCTGTGCTCCACGTCTCACTTCTTCTAACGCCACCACGTGTTCATTACTTGTCTGCATTGTCTTCTGAGGCTCAAGTCATTTTTAAATGAAGAAAAGATTCACGCAGCTTCTCCTACCGCAGCAAATTCCGTCTTTACTGTTGACACTTGGTGCCAATTAATCAGGAAGTGATGATTTTGTTCTCTTTGACTTATTGGATGGAAACGCTGCTTTATTTACACATCTTTTATGCAATAATCCAGTTTTGGATTCCATCTTTGGATGGAAACAAAGCTATGGATGGATCTACAATGACAGATGGATCTTCTGTTATTGTAAACATAACTGCAAAAAAAAATAAACATTTAAAAACTTTAAAGGAGAGGGTTTTTATCCATACAGTCGGTGTCAGAACTAATTTCTTCAGTACATTCAACACATTCTTAAAGCCATATAATTAAAATAATTGTTTTGTCCTCTTCAAAATCAATAGATCATTGTCAGATCAATCAAAAGTGACTGAAATGCTTATTTGCATTTAGTCATTTAGACACTTTTATTGAAAGTGACTTGAGGAGACATCAAGTGGTTGTAAGGTTTTGCTAGCAGACTATAAGTTAGAGTAGTAATTAAATAATTAAATAATTAATTTCAATTAAGTTTAAGCTAGGATTTTTCTTTTGAACACTATATTTGAAAGCATGCACTAATTCCAACAGCATTCAAAACAAGTTTGAGCTTTGCTGATACTATTCTTTACTTTTTATGGCTGTGGTGAGTATGAGTGAAACATCATGTCTGTATTGTGAACTGAGTCATCAGATATTTAATTATTGACGCTCAGGGAAATAATAATAATCTCACATTTTTACATGTATATAACTCTGATAATCAATGCTCTATAGCAAAAAATTGCTTCAAAGTAAATAAAGTTGGTAATACTTTATTTTGACGGCCCATTTGAATATTAGTAGACTGTCGCCTTAATATCTGCTAATACTGCTCCTTCCATCAAAATTTAACAGACTATAAGAAACTTTGCAAGTACATGTCAACTTACACTAACCCTAACCCCAACACTAACTGTGACCTAACAGTCTACTTATAATCTAATGAGAATTAGTTGACATGTAGATGCAATGTAACTTAAATTCAACAAATGGACCATCAAAATAAAGTGTGACCTATATTTATATTTAATAATGTGTATATATGAAGTAACTGAGGATAAAGCAACTAGTTTTCTGTCAGTAATTTTCAAAGTAGTATTCTGTTTGAAGAACACTATTATCATCAAAGCATCAACTAACTTCTTTTGTCAGGGATGTAGAGCACCAACCTGATTTCACCAAGTAGGACATGTTCCTGAATTAACGTTTATGTTGATCCTGGAACAATATTCCAATCAGCCAATCAGAATTCAGTGATACATTTATCGTTTATATTAAGTTTAAACTTATGGTTAGGATTATGCACTCCAACATGATTGCCATCCAACAATTTTTACCCTCTGATGTTGCGAATGATTTACAGTTATGGTTGGGTTTAGGGGTAGGGAATAGGTATGGATTACATTTTTGAACAAAAAGGATGTTCGCATCTTACTTGCGATGACATGCGATGTAGAGAATGAAGAAGATCAATCAGATTCAATCATTCAATTGAATGGGCGTTATCAGTGGATATCAGCTGATAGATATGGGCCAGTAGGGGCCTTCTGTGCATACTAGTATGTTAATCTACATGGTTAATCATCTATATTAATTGAGAAGACTCCAGATCTTGATTTGTTTTCACATTACTGTGATGGTTGGGTTTAGGGTTGGGGTAGAGGTAGAGGTTAATAAAATACAATTATTGGGAAATTTAGTAAATAATATAAGTAATTATCTTGGTTAATAAGCTATAGAAGACTCCAGATCCAGAACAGTTTTTACATTACTGTGATGGTTGGATTTAGGGTAGGGGTAGACGTTAATAAAATACAATTAATGGGAAATTTAATAAACAATATAAATAATTATTGTTAACGCCTGGCCGCAGCTATATAATTCAATCGAGTCATACCATTTGAATTGTCTGAAACTTGGACACTTTACTACTGATTAACACTTTATTACTGATTAAATGAATAAGTTTTATTAAACATTAAAAGACACAATGTACTTACTGAAATGTATCTCAAGTAATTGCTCGTTATTTGTAAAAAATAAAACAAACGGAGAAATATTTAATGAAATATAATGCTTTATTGTTTTTATTTTATTTTAGTGATAATTTATTAATTGCACATTGTGTTTCTTTAAGTCACTTGAAAACACTTTTTTTTATCACAGCGTACTTTAATTCCAATATCATCTACTGTAATGGCCAATGGATCCTCTCTGAACTTGTCAAAAAAAAAAAAGAAAAGAAAAAGGTAAGACACCCTTGAAAGCAAAAGATGAGTCTTTGAAACTTGTAAGGCTTTAAGATAAAGCTGGCAGGTTATTACACTTTTCAATTCCAGAGTCAAATATAAAAATTTCTATTATAAGGACAATTAATTACCTTGCAAAATGGCAAATGTGCATCCTTGTCAGGTGGAGTGTACTCTGATGGCCTTTCCTCAAACACTGGATGGGCAGATTTGATCTCTGCTAATGGTTCTTCTGGAAAGGGTAATTACGCCATGGTCAAAGCTAATTTGCTCTCTGCCAGATGAACTGTTGTATTTTATTGTAGGCTGACATTTGAAAGTAATTATGGTACTGTTGACCCTGGACCATTCTGGGTTTGTAGCACTGTCTATGGTGGCCTGGCTTGCTCTTTCTCTCTGTCTCTCTCTCATTCTAGTTCCTTGGCTGGTAGTCAGAATTGTAACAAGCCAATGACACGGACCAGGAACACCATATGGGGCTCCGGTGAGCAGCCCAAATGCACTTGCTCTGGCTTCATCAACACCCGCCATTGAACACGGAACAAGTGGCGCGTGATTTTTCGTCCATGTCTCTCTGTTCTGTGTAGATCCATGTATTGGTAAGTGTGCCATTATGTGCATCAGTGATCACCTCTGCGTGGCCTTATTGCTGGGAAATTAAAATAAGCAAAAGGTCACGCCGGGTTTCCCTCCCAATATTGCTCGCTCCAAATGAAGTGCCGATGAGAGCAATTATGCATATTTTTCTACCTCTGCTCTCAGTTTTCAGTCTTTGAATACCGCAGAAAATTAGAATCAATAGAGGTGGTTTTACTCTTCCTGTATTTGTACGGAAACAGCAGTTTATCCATTATCTGTGATAAAAAAAAAGGTTCAGATCAGGTAGCATATTGGGGATCTTTGGCTTGTAACAATACTCAAACTCTTTAGAAACAGTTCAATAAAAAAAAAGTAGTTTCTTTCTTCTGTTGAACACAAAAGAAGATATGCTGCTTGCTGCATCCATTGACTTCTGTATATATATATATATATATATATATATATATATATATATATATATATCCTAATATTTAATACAAATAATAAATATGAAAAAAAATTTATGTAAATTACTAATGGAAGAACCACTTTTAAATGATAACTAATTGCAATAAAACATAACAGTGAAGAGTGTAGTTCAACGCTGAATACACTAGTCAAGCAGAGACTGCCTTAATTTGCTCACCAAAGTCTCTGCATTGTCCTCTATCCATCAGGTGACAATATGAAATTTTAAGCTAAATTAATTTACAATATTTAGTTGAAATATCTAATTTCAGTTAGCTTTTAACAACAAAGCAAACAAATGAAAGTTTTCATTAGATTAAAAATGACAATCTCTAAACCATCTCCATAATTCTTCTTCTCTTCTCAGATGGGATAGTGGGCCAAATCAAAGGTTACTGTGGGCCAACTTTGGCCCTCGTGCCCTAGTTTGGGCAGCTCTGCTCTAAAATCAGGTTAAAAACCAAAGGTTAAAAACCAAAGTAAATAATTAAGTATTTTTATTTGGGACTAAACTAACCCTTTAGCCTATCCCTAAAGAACCTTGATTCGAAGTACAAAAGGACCTGAATACCCAGATAGCAAAACTCATTTGGTCCAGACCTAGCCCAGATGCATCAACAGTTCAAGACCAGATCTGGCAAATGGTGTAGAGCCAACACTGGCTCAGAGCTTTTTTACTTATCTGAACCAGCTCTGGACCAGTTCTGGTTCAGTTCCATTCTGGATATGGATATTCCAGTACCATCCCAGATCTGTTCAAGTTCTGTTCTGGATCTGGTCCAGATTTGATTAAGTTTGTCCTGGATCTGACCCAGATTTGATTCATTTCTTTTCTGAATATGGTCCAGTAGCATGCCAGATCTGGTTCAGTTCTGTTCTGGATCTGGTGCAGATTTGGTTCAGTTCTGTTCTGGATCTGGTTCTGGATTTATTCTAGATCTGGTCCAGTGCCCTGTCAGATCTGGTCCAGTTCTGTATATAATCTGGTCTAGCAGCATGCTGAATTTCATTATGTGTTAAGCATTAACTCTAGATTGACAGATGTTATTAAGCAGTTCATAAATACAGCAACACATGCTCTATTCTTGACATATAATATGATGTGCTTTATAATTGTATTGTCATACTTTTTTTTTCATTACTAAATTAAGTATTGCATTATTTACAAACCAGTTATTTGAGAGAAGTTGCTGGTTTTTAAAGATTATTCAGAATGCACAAGTAAATTATTACTAAACAATTCAAATGAACATATACTTTTTTATTCAGGCATATAATAATAGTCACTTTGTATGTTCATAAATGTCTTAATAGCTTAATTTCAACCAGTTTTGTGAGCTAATCTAAAGTGAGGACTATTTATGCTTTATAAATCCCTAATAAATGACACTTAAAGGCTCAGTTATATTCTAAACAGAAAAAAAAAGAAAATACATTTCTATTCATTTGAAGATACACAAATGAATCTGTATATAATGAAAAATAAATATTGGCAACCTTATCTAAAATAAAATGACTGTACAGTTTAAACTTTGCTAAATAACTTTAAAATGTTGTATCATAATATATTGTTAAATTATTATATTGTTGTTGATTTTATGTTATATTCTGACACTCCTGTTATTCGGCAATGTTTAAACTTAAGATTACAAAGATGTATTGTACATTTGCAACTGAGCCTTTAATTGTCATTTATTAGGGATTTCTGAAGCATAAATAGTCCTCACTTTAGATTAGGTCACAAAACTGAATGAAGTTGAGTTAATAAAGCATTTATTAACATACAAATTAACTATTAGTATATTAATAAATAATAATACATACATGTTTATTTGAATAGTTAATTAATTCTTTACTAACTCATTCTGAATGATCTTAAAAAAACTCAACTACTCTTAAATAACTGGTTTATATATAATGCAATACTTCATTTAGTCATGAAAAATTAATCAGTAACAAAGTATAAAAGTCATTTTTTAAGCACATTATAAATGAAGAATAGAGCATTTGTATCTGCAGTTATAAACTGCTTGAACATCTATTAATGTAGAGTTAATGCTTAACAAACAATGATTTCATTATTTGCTAATGCTTAAATGATTGATAGTGATAGCTATTATTGTGTTACCCATTTTTTAAGATGTTGGAATAATTACATTCCTGTGCATTTCCCATTTACAGTAATATAAAAATTACAAAATTATAAATAATTGATTACAAGACAAATAAAAAACGAATTACTCTTAATATAACTAATTTTTTTTTTATTTAAATTAAAATTTTTATTAAATTATTGTGGCCAGAGTGTTATAGAGCCCTGTTTCTTTTCCAGCCATGTTATTATCCCATCTCCGTTAGTTAGCAGTGGATTAATCCATCCTGTGTCTTTGTTAAATTACAAGACATTTTAATCAGCGACGGGAATTATGTTAGTCCATTGGTAATGATCGCTGACAAATGGTGCCACAATTGAGCCTCAAAGTCAGCCATTAGCTAGCGTGACAACCTCCAGCACTGAAATCGCTGGAACATCACGATCCCAGGTAGCCTTGCCAAGTTTTCTTAATTCACGACACATTAGGTTCCTTCGTCTGGAGCGGAGCTATTATTATTAGCCTTTATTTCTCTCGTGCGCCATCCTTCTTGTTATCTCTCATTGGCCATCCTCGCGCTGAATGTAATAAAGACTGACACTTGTGACACTTCAAACATGTAGCCACCAACAGCTCTGCGACAACAAAAGGAGTTCTCCGAGCAACACAAATTAATAGTGGGGGAGAAAGAGGGCTTGCTTGGGCCAGCTCAGCAGGTGTGCTCCCACATCTTTGCACCTCTTAACACCCCCTCTCATTCCGCCTGACACGTCGGACAATGGCACAAAAAGCCCTTTACTGACGTCTGCACAATGAGCCAGGCGCGGAGACAGACCAATCTTTTGCTGTTTGCTGCAATACGCCGGCGTAAACACTCTCCATTGTGAGCCGGCTGCACTCGAGGACATGATGAAAGTAGAATTCTGAAAGGCTTGGGATTGAGACCATGGCTGGATTTGACAGTTCTTACCTGAGAGTCTGATAACCACGTTAGCGTGCATCAATCTTTGTATATTGAAGAGTTGTTGTTGTTTTTTTTTCCCTAATCAAGCTCATTAGCATAATTCATAATGTTGTCTCAGTGTGATTTCGTAATTGATAACGTATACGCCCACATATTCTTTCTTTTAAAATGAGGTCTTGTTTGAAGTTATTGGGATAAGCAATCCGCTAGCCACTTATTTGATTTGTGCAACACTAAACAATTAGATTTGGGGATCAAAGCCCCGTTCAATTCTATAAGCAATGGGGGGTGTAAGTGAATAGGAAGGCCCACAGAGCATTGAACAGCTCTCAATTCCCTCTCTGAATTTTTTTCCATACAGCCACATGCTAAAAGAACCAGGACACAGCTCATCATATGGTCTAACAATGCATCCACGTGATCTCGAGGTGTACTGTATGTTGTGCTTTAGATTCTTCCTAATCACTACAGTTAATTCGTTTACAATGAATGCAATTAATGCACCTAGAATCCACAATGGAGCGCTCAGGCGTTCCATTATGCGTCTCATATATGGCTTAGCCTCATCCATTAAAAGCAATATTAAGCTAAAAAGAGCCTGTTTGTAATTGCTTTGGATGTAAGTGTTTGCTAGTGCCTGCGCGCCTTTAAGTAAACGTGTAAGTGTGCTTCTCTAAATCCACCTAAACGGATGACTAATTTTACCAAAATGATTTTCTGGTGAGCTCCACACTTCTTAATCACCTTATGATATTTAAAAATATCCCCTTTTATGAGTGGATTTTCCTTTTTGGGGAAATCAGCTAACAAAAAGACTGTCCCCCAGTGTACTACAAATCTGCATTAAATTCAATTAAAACTATGCTAGTCTTGTAGCGAAGTCCACTGGATATCTCTTCCTCGATAGATCACAGGGAGATCTGTTGAGCATCGACTTCATCTACATGATTATTTTTTTTATTATTATTACAGCTGCTTGACCCTCTTTTGGATTCGCTACAAGACTCTGGTAAGAAGCATCTTATTCCGTACTGCTTTCTGGGTTTGAGGTCTAATCCATATTTGGCTTGGATGAGACACGAAAAACTGTTTCCTAATTCATCTCGCAATCAACCAAGCATATAATTTAAATACTTCTTTGGGAATTAGTGTAATGTTATGATAATTATGCTATGATTTGGTGTAATAATTTTACTTCGCTTTAAAAAATGACGGCGTAAAAGGGAGCCTAATAGGAGAATTTTAATTGCTTAATAAATTGTTGGGAAATAAAAATGAAAAGGGATTGGGGCTGCCGCTTCATTTGACCTGGTACAGCTAGCGTCTATCATAACATGGGTAAACATAGACAGTTGTGCTTTTTCCTCTTTATTTTCTGTTCTAGATGAGTGAGGAGAAGAGATGGAATGAATAGGGAATAAGGAAACAGAGAATAGAATAGCTGAATGGAAGAGGCCAAGGCAAGTCAAAGGTTGGAGGGATTAAGCTTTCATTTCCTATTCTCCACGCTGGGTCTGTTTTGCATCAAGGGACACTCCCTGATGTCCTGCTGCTGTTTGAGTTTGTACAGTAGACCTTGCAATGGCCCTGGTCTGGTTTTTGATCTCGGCCACAAACGCAAGGCTACAAACATATATAGATCTTATTTGAATTCGGTCCCATATGTCTATCTTGATAAAACTTACTTTTAAATTATAAGTTTCAGAAATGTTTTTTCTATACATATTTATTTCCATGTCACTTGCTGTTTTTGATGCCTTGAATGCTGTACGAAGTTAATAGCTCTTTTCTATTTTTATACATTTTATATGTACAGTATATAACAACTATGTGTTAGAATCTTGATAAATTAATTGCTATTTCATGAAGTTTGAGAACTTCAAATGCTTTTCATGAATGCTTATTTTAAGAAGAGGGCTTGGCATGTTTTGCCTGAAAGTTGGTTCAATAACATATGAAGTTAATATGCATAATGTTCAGTTATACGATATATATAATGTTCGTGTACAATGTTAAAAGAGCTGTACTGCAATTTTATTGTGTCATACAAAAAATAATTACAGTCTCACATATGCAGTTATAAACAGTCTATATTCTCAAATAATCAATGGTGCTATGTATTGTTAAGAACTTAGGGGTTACAATACAATAAACTGCAATGCTGTAACAAGGTGATATGTGGCAACATTTACATATGATTTTATTTCTTAATACTAATTTCTAATTTTAGGGAAAAATGTCATAAACAACACAGCACTTAAGGTGCAATGTATAACAAGATGTAATTTTGGAGTCACATATTATTTGTTGGACCAGTTTAAAAACAAAAACAAACTAACTATAAAACGCCTAACTTTTTTTTTTCCATATTTACTTAACACTTACAGTGATGCAAAAAAACTAGAAACATATAGCCTAACTAATATAAATATATAGCATCTTAAAACACATAAACTGATGTTAATATCATACAAAAATTACAAAGCCTAAAAGCATTAGCACAAAGTAACACATTAAATGAACAGTGTTTAAGTCTAGTAGTCATGTACAAAATAATAACAATAACAACAACAAAACAAAGCTTAAACCTAAATTTTCTGTTTGAGACATGATTCACCTTTTCCATCTCACATTGTAATACTTCAAAATAACTTAAATGTGAGTTTTTTAACAGTGTAAAATGCATTTGCATTAATACGCTCCCCTAACATTCTATATACAGAGTTACTAACTATGATGAGATTTTTTTTTTCACCCCTTGTGTAGACACAAAAGCCACTTTTCCACTATTGTGCCAAACCGTTCTAAGAACAGTCAGGTACAGTTCCAGATTCCACATGAGTTTGTAACAGCATGGAACAATTGCAAACTTTTCTAGCCTGGAATCCTTGGCATAGTTAGACAACCACACTGAACCATGCTGTAAAAAATGCAGGGTTCCACAAATTTTTTTCATGTTGTCCCAAAACACATCGATTAAGCAAACTTGACACTTTTAACAAATTTATATATATATATATATATATATTTTTTTTTTTTTACTTTTTTTTGAGTGCATGCTGGACTGTTAGGGCGTGTATGATGTCACTACTACTGTATGTTGCCAGACTACCAGTCTCTCAATAGCTAGCTAGAGGATAGTATGCTATTTTTTTTTTTTTTTTTTTGTTATTCAAGGATGTAAATATTAGAGAAATGTCTCCACAGCAAAATCTCTACTTATATTTCTACTTACATTTCAATTTTGTTAACAAGGCAATGACTAGCGCATTTGTATTGCATTCCAAAGAGCTGTTGATCAGTATCACGGTGGGAAATTAAACCATATCAATGCTGACTGGCCCCAATTTGCACAGAATGGAATGGTAAAACAAACCTTTTGGCCTAATAATCGAAAAGCAGCTAGTGTTAGCTGTTGTTTGGCATGAAATTTGTTAGGATTTGTCAACCTCATCTTAATCATAAACATTATTTTCTAGGTAAAGCTAACACTTTATCCTACATATACGTTTGGAACACATTGGTAGAAGGGTTAAGGGAAGGGTTTAGGTCAGTGGTTTGCTAAGATATCTCACCAACCATGCCTTCTCATGGAGGTGTACAAGTAGGATGAGTATCTGAAACTAATAACAAAACACACATTCCAGATTCTCAAAAATGTACACAGCGCCCTCTACTGTATTTGTCATCTGAAATGTCAATTTAAACATAACTGAAGCAATATAGTTAACATTTTGAAAACATCTGAGTTTTTTTTTTTACTTAAAATGCTTTCACATAATAGACTATAATTTTGAAGATGCTGACTTTGATCCAGCTATTATTGCAGATTGCAGTTCACCCAAATGTAAAATTATGTTATCAATTACTCACACTCATGTTTTCCAGTCCTCTGAGACCTTTGCTAATGTTTAAAATGCAAGCTAAGATATTTTAGATTAAATCTGAGAGCTCCCTTATCCTCCATAGAAAGAGAAGTTCATGAGACATTGAAAGTCTAGAAAAGCACCACAAACAATGTTAAAATATTCTATTTGATTTCAGTGCTGTAATCCAAAAAGCTCCATAAATTGTGTGCACCAAAAAATACTTTTCTTCCTTATCAGATTGTCAGTGTTTGTTTCCTAAGGGCAATATGACATATTGATATTAGTCAGCGACACAACATACAAGAGGTGTATTACGCATAGTTAACGTGTACCCTGATCTAATGCAGAAGAAATAAGAAAAAATAAAGTTGTTTTAACAAACTTAATTTTTGGTGCACAATTGAGCTTTGTATGATTACATTTGAACCTTTAAAGTCACATGGAAGGTTTCTGGTTCCTTGGGACTGTTGCTGTCTATGAAAAATAGGGGAGCTCTTGGATTGATTCTAAACTATTTTGAATAACCTTTTTGTGTACTGAAGATGAATTAAGGTTTCATGGGATTGAACAATTTGATTTTTAATTATTAGCAGAACTAATCCTTTAGGAATTGATTTGGGCATTTTTTCAAATTGAAGTTTAATCATTTAATGAAAAATCAACTCATATTTAATCATTTTATTTAACTCAGGGTTAATACATATCAATACGTGAAGTAGACTTGTATGTGGTATGTACACACAGTAGATATTATGGGGTGAAAATTATTTTTCTAGCTTCTGTGTTTAGTTGTGTTGTAATCACACAGGACCATGTTTCACTTTATAATCTGCCAAATAAGAGTTAAAGATGGTTAGAAATAGCAGATGATTTTGTCATCTTAGAATTATAAGGTTCCATCTGACATTTTTTTCAAAATGGAGTAATTGACATATTCTTATTAAATGACAACTCATTTAGACTATTGAATGTTTTTTTTTTATAAGTTGTTTACATTTTAAGACTTTTTTATTTAAAAACAAATGTTACACACATATTGTTATAGAATGTAAAAACTTTGAAGCTTAGTATCTCAAAATCTTTCAGAACGCAGATAGAATCTTATAATTCCAAGGTGACGATTTGTTCTGACACTACAGTGTAAATTGAAAACACACATGCTCAAACACTCTCTGGCTTCAAACTATAGTCAGACCTAGCAAGCCACAAAAGTACTAGTAGGCCAACAGTATGAGCGAATAGCAATGCAAGGGGGGGGGGGGGGGGGGGGGGTGACAAATAATTAGCTGTGAATTGATTGATGTGTCCGGGATGGTTAATAAAATGTTCCTGTATCAGTAAAAGTATTCAGTACATTGACAATGTCTCTACTCAACATCTCCAATACATCTGAATGAAGTTCGGTTCAAGGTCGCTGAGCCCTACTTGTTCTCGTACACCACAAAGGGTGAGTGCATTTAATGTGAGCATGTTGTAAGGCTCGCATATGACTGTAATTTCCAGTCTGGGATCACAAAAGAAGATGTGGAAATTGCATTTCTGTTCACACAGTACATACTACCATATTTCCTTGTCTCTTCTGCTCACTGCTAACCCCTTGGAGACAGAAAATCCATTACAAAGGAGTGACACTCATGGTAAAATGCTCCCAAAGCTTGGCATGTGTTGTTGAGGTCTCTATCCAGCTATCAGCAGGAACACTGGCAGACTTTTTCACCTGCCTAAATCCCACCGCATTACACCCTTAACATCCGGGTCTCTCTGCCGCTGACCTGAATACACAATGTAGTGTGCTTAGAAAGAGAATTACAGACACTGCATCCCCTGTTCTTCTTTATGCACAAAATGCCTAGTGCTGTTCTGATTAAATAGACATGTCAAAAAAAGTTAATGAGAACGTCAAGAGAATAGGAATTGTTTGTTACACTGGGTGACAAATAAATATGTGATTATTTACTGTACTAATGCTGTTTTTCACAGAACAAGCTCAATTGAACTTAACCTAGTTCTTGATGTCAGCGTATTTTAATTGTCATCATAATTTTTTTAGAACAAAAAAGATTTTATTATATATATTATATATATTATAACAGTCAGAAGCGAAATTATCCATACCCGACAATGATGCCTCTTGTACACTGTCTAACCCAGACTCATTCTAAAAATGTACCGCTATATACATTTCTGGAGAACACCAAATACATCCCAGGTGATACATTTTTTGCAGGTTTTGTTTTTGCGAATCCACCATAAGCTGCTGTGTATGCTTTTTCAGATCTCAAATTTCTCTTGTGAGTGCCATTTGCACCTGCTGTTCTCAGGTAAATCCAACAGAGGCCACTGTCGACTGACTGACTGACTGAATGACTGACTGACTGACTGACTGACCGCTTGTCTGACCCACCCTTCCCCTCTAATCTCAACCAGTAGTGTTTTCAAAAGCACCGACTGACCCACCCATGCACTTCCTTAGTCACAACCGACAGTGTTTTAAAAAGCAATCCAGAAAAAGAAAAGCCCTCGCCTGATCTTTACCATGCTTTCAGATTTTACCACATTCTAACCCTGTTATTTACTTGTTTATTTTATTTTTTAGCTTCTTTTTTTTGTCTAACCTGCTTTCTGGAACAAGTCTTCACCAGACTCAAAAAGAAATAGCATCATATTGCCCGGTATTGTTTGTTTTAAAGATGAAATGCAGTCATACGTATATCTGGATACATAATTCATGATCTCCAGAAATGTATATAGGGCTACGTTTTCAGAATGAGCATGTGTTGGAACAGCCTCAATTGAACTTGCCCGAGTTCTAAATGTCAGTGTATTTTAATAAAGTCATCATAATATATTTTAGGACAAAAAATATTTTATTATGTATATTATAACAGTCAAACAAGAAATGATACACACCCCACAACGACGCCTGCTGTACAATATCTGGAGGACAGCAAATATGTCCCAGGAGCTACTTTTTTTTGCAGTTTTAGTTTTTGCAAATCCACCAGAGTCTGTTGTGTACGCTTTTTCAGATCTGAAATTTATCTTGCGAGTGCCATTCGTGCCTGCTCTTCACGCATAAATCCACCAGAGGCCACTGTTGACTGACTGACTAAATGACTGACAGTCTGACCGGCGGACTGACAAACCCTCCTCCTACCCTAAACCCAACCAATAGTGTTTTCAAAAGCATAGATTCACCCGATCACCCACTTCCCTAAAGCCAAACAACAGTTTTAAAAAGCAATCCAGAAAAAGAAAATCCCTTGTCTGATGTTATTTACTTTTTGTCTTACCTGCTTTCTGGAACCATTCTTCAACTGACTCCCCGTCCTCGTGGTCAACTCTTCTCTGCATCTCAAGTCCACCGATGTACATGGCGAGCTACTGGACAAGCTGGTTACTGTGGAATTGCTGTCCATATGGAGGTATGCAGTCAGCTGGTAAGCGCGAAAAAAAAAGAACGGCATCATACCACCCCATATTGTTCATTTTAAAGATGAAATGCAGCCAAATGTACTTCCTGCAACATAGTTTATGATCTCCAGAAAAAAAAATAAAGCTGTGCTTTCAGAATGAGCCTATGTTGACACTGTCTTATTTTCTTTTGGGGAAAAAATGGTTGAAGTTTAAGTCATACTTTGACAGGGGTATGAATAATTTTGAGATTGAAACTATATGATATGCAGTGTATTTCTGCAATATATTTCTTGAATTACTACACAATGCAATACTGATATTTCTAGAAAGGTATCAAATGAATGATGCGTGAATCATATTATGCTTACGTGTTTCTTGCATATGCTGCAAAACGTTAAATATTTAGCAGGGGAAACAGATTTGCTGAGCATACTTATCAATTCACTCTAAGATACTTAAAATGTGAGAAGCATGGATGAATGGTGACGGGGGTACAGTTTAAGGCTTGACTGACAAGTGTTTTATATAAGTACAATGTTCTCATTGAAGCACCCAACATCGAGTGGCCAGGCTGAGTAGAGCACTGAGTGACTGGAGGTACACGGCTCAATTTTAAACTGATTAATCGGCTCCCCTCTGAGACAGAGCCACACAAAAGGCAGCAAAGCCAAAGCTATTTTACAGAAACCCAGATTAAAGAAAGAGAAAATAAGAGTGAGCTATAGATGTGAGCAATCATGATTGGGGGTGTGCTTACATTTACACTAGTTGTAACCAAAAAAAAAAAAGCAAAAATATAACTAACCGAGCCAAATATTTATGCTAAACGCTAAAGAGATGTGCGTTTTCACGGATGACTTAATTTGCTGTGAGAAAGCTGGCGACTCCTCTGAAGTGCTGCCTCTCTGAGCTGCGCCGTGACCTTCATCGCCACTCCACCTGCAGGAAGCCATGTTTGATTCTCTGTCCACCGAGACGGACGCTTGACAGCAGAATGGTATCATAGGACCCGAGTGGAGGAATTTCTCTTTCTCTGTCATCATTAAGGGGCGTCCCCCCACAGTGAGGGGAATGAAAAGTACGATTTAATGTTCTCACGAGAGTGGCAGGAGAAGAAAGCCTCAAAGCCTATCACGCTGCTTTCTGAGTGGGTCACTCTAGCCCTTGCAGCGAATGGGATGTCCCTGTGGAATTTGCCATAGACTTGCCTGAAAAGAAAAGGATTAAGGCCCTTTTAAGGATGGAAATGTAACAAAAGAGCACTTTTATGATGTAGCAGCATAAAATGAGGGCCTCTATTGTGGCGCTGATTGCAAAAGATCTTTGAAATGAGGCGGCCCGCAATGTGTTCCCCGTCCCCCGCGGGCGTTAGTGGTTTCTACAAAATGACTTGTCTACATTAGAGGCACTGTGGCTCGCCTTCAAGAGGCAAAGTACAAGATTATTGTTTTGTTTCTGTTTTTCAGCTTCACCGTTCTCTTTCACTCTCGTGTGTGTGCGCTCTGCCTTTCTCCCTCTTTTCCACCCATCCTCCGAGTGCAGCAGGTCCCAGTGAAAGTTGGTTAATTTGGAGAGAGAGTGCATAATTAGCATCCCCCGTAGGCTAGCGCCCCTCTGTCCTTCTGCTTGTGTCCATCATTTTAACACACTGTAAGGAAAGACAATTAGAAAATGTCAGATTTGAAAGTTGATGGATCAGAACGTTAAAGTTAATGAGTTTCTTTAGGTGTTCTTTAATATATGTAAACTGTTTTTTTTTCAGGCAACAATGTTTAAATATGTTTCAAATATTATTTTGTTTCATGTCAAGTTGTGCAATATATATATTGATTATTTTCAGATTTATTTGACGTATATACTTACTTACTTCCAGGGTTATGTCAAAGTTCATATTTAGCCACAGCATGTTGGTGTTTCATAACATGTAGTTTTTATGAGGTGGCATAAAAATTTACAGACAATTTAGCTTACCCAATTCGCAACTGACCCACTGCACCACCATGTTGTCCATTTGATGTATATAATGAATAAAAAAGATGCTTTCAATTGTGCATTTACTCTCCATTTTCTCACACTGAAGTTGTTCAATACCTCCTTTTTTTCAGTTGAACACAAAAACTAACAACCAATGAAATCCATAATGGGAGGAAAAAATACAATGCAAGTTAATAGTTACGAGTCGTTTGTGTTTAACAGAACAAAGAAACTCTAACAGATTTGTGGATAGTGAGTAAACCAATTCTTAAATTTGGATGAACTATTTCTATAATCAAAAATGACAAAACACTTTTAAATTATTACTAAATATTTATATCTGTCCATAGTAATATTTAGTATAAATATAGAGAGTCTAATTGGTAGCTTTTGTGGTGGATAGATGATTTTAGGAGGTACTATTGTAGAACCCGTCACCTTGGAATTATAAGGTTTATCTGCGATCTGAATGATTTTAAGATATTGACCTTCAAAGTTTTTGCATTCCATGCAGCAAACAGTATGTGTGTAACATTTTTTTTTTATAAAAAAGCTTAAAATGTAAACAACTCATAAAAAACATTCCATAATGTAAATAAGTTGTCATTTAATAAGAATATGTGAATAATTCAATTTTGACAAAAATGTCAGATAGAATCTAGTATTCCTTAAAATTATTCATTTCTCAAACTCACCATATGAGTGACATGTGGGCCTCTCTTTACAACATTGGGTAACATTCTTGATTTCACTTCATTTTACAGCATGTGTACTTATCTAACAACAACAACAACAACAACAACAACAACAACAAAGAAACTCCCTTGGTAGTTTAGGTTTAGGTGTAGATTTAATTATTACCCAGATCATGTTCAGAAGTAACTATACAGTACTGCAAATGCAAATATTATAATGTTTATTATAATAATGACGGTGGTTCATTCCGCTGTGGCGACCCCTGATTAGTAAAGGGACTAAGCCAAAAAGAAAATAAATGAATTATAATAATGACAATAGCTGGGTGATAACATGATTTTACCACCTATTTCTAAACCTCTTTTCACCCAGTACTCAGTTAGGCAAGTACACTGTAACTGCAAGTCAGCCACATCTGTACTGTCTGTAAACATTAAGCAAACAATCAGGTCACTAAAATAACTGCCAGATAACAAAATCATGACAAAAGCTGCATAACAAGTAGATGCAAACATGATTCTGTTGCATTCAAACATGAAACAAGCCTAAAAACTCAGGGCTGCTTTTGTTGCTTAGAGGAATACAGACATGCGAACACTAGAGGGGGAGCTTAGCCATGTTGGATGCACAATCGCTCAGGGGTCTGACATGGGGTCCTTCCTCTAGTTTCTCATCGACTCGACCCAGAGCAGGAGGGACTGAGGGGGTCAGATGTCGCGAGAAGAGCAAGGAGCACCGGGCTAGTTTTATTGTCGTTCTCTTTTAGACTGGTGAAGGATGTGTTTGCTGAAATGTGTGGGCTGGTGTTTTTTTTTTTTTTTTTTTTTCTTTTTTGAATTTTTAGTATCCAAGTGTAAGTGAGGGACCCCCATATTGAGTGGCAGAGAGAGTAGGGAGGGCTTTACGCTGTTCTGTGAGACGGACTGAAGTTTTAGTCCTCTCCACACAGAGATACAGAGCTTTTAAAACCTCTCTGGAGGCTCTCTAATATCAGGAGAGGGATTATTACTGCGGCCCTCCCTTTCACTCTCTCTTCGCTCGTCTATTTCTCCACTATCATTTAAATGTCTGAGGAATAATTGAATGAATTATCATAAAATTTTGACAAATTCATTGACTCGAGTCAGCGAGAGCATTACCTTTCGTTTTAGCCGTGCAAGACATGACATTTGAGATTCGTTTATATGCGGCCAAGACCTTTCACTGTTTCGCAAGTGGTCTGAAGAACAAAAAGAGGTAAGGGCAGAGAGGTAACCTTGCGGTGGGATCTGAATACGGCAAACCAAACAGCGTATTTAGCAGTGCATGTGGTAAAATATGCAGGCTTTCTTTGGAACATGGGTTCAGAAAGGAGGGCAGAACTTAAAAGAGAGGAACCGATGTGGGGGGAGGAATTGTCTGCTGCACAAAATGCTCTCTCTGACCTCGGCGTTCCCACATTAAAATGCTTCCCTTGCCCATTACTCACAATGAGCTTGTGTGGAGTATGTTGTTGCTTTAACCGCACCGTTGTTCTTAATGGGTTTATATGTTAGCTTTATATGTTAGCACTCTAAATTATGCAAGTTGTTTTAATTGGAGTAGTTTGTGAGTGGTTTGTTTGTGAATGTAGGAGAGTGACAGTTTCAAATATGTATTTAATAAAGCAATACCTTATGTGTCTTTAACTTCAGCATCTCTCCCATACCCTCGTTTTATCATATGTCATATCAACATGTGACCACAATGTTTGGCCTTTTTAACACTTCATCCCAATTGTGTTTTTTTTTTATGTTTTTGATAGTGTGCATCATTTTATCCTCCACTGATGCTTTCACTGGTACAGAAGCTCCTGCACTGGTTCTATTTTTTAGAAATGGCTGTGTTTAGCTTAGCGGTCACAGCTGGTCGTCCGCAGGCTTTGATCACGGTGACCAATGTTAAGTCGACAAAGTGGCAAGGGTCACATGAGCAGAGGGCCAGCTGTCACCCCGTGCTCTCTACAACACCATAATGATTCTTGTTAGGGGTGCTCGGCTCTCCTGGAGGAATGTTGTTTGCTTGCGACTTGGGCTTTGGGTTCAGGCTCAAGGAGGAAAGAGTGCTGGAAAAGGACATAGTGCTTGAGATGAAGCAGGTCATTTGTTTTGCACTCTGCCATTGAGCAGTTGTATAGTACTCTGGTACTTTTGCCCATTTGCGCTATCAAACCATGTGAAGAAACAATAAAAAACAAACAAAACAACAATAAAAAGAAATTAGCTTTTAAAATTTAATCTCAAAGATCATGGTTTTCTCTAAATAAACTATATGATTCTGCTTTCTATGTCCTTAACTTTTGCAGTATATATTTACGTTAAACTATTGGACATTTAAACTATGTTCATTTGTTTAGTTCTTTTTTTTTGGCATTTAGATTCCATCTATAATTACACTTTAATTAATAAACCAAACCATGCTGACAGGAATGAAGTTCAAAAACCTGTCAGAGGGACTGAAGCTTTTCAAATGGAACACAGGCAAATGGACTGTACTTATAGTAAATGGTCTTTACTGAAATGTTTACATATAGTAGTGCATGATTCTTTTAAGCAGCGTTCTAATGCCAACCATATCCCATTTCATAGCTTCAATAAATAAATAGAAAAATCAACATAAGCAGACACAAGTTAATTTATTTTGCACTTGTAGATAGTAGATGAGTAGCAGCATGTGGTTCAAGACGTTTGCTAGTTCAAGTCCTGACTGGGCCAGTTGGCATTTTTGTGGGTTCACATGTGCTTCCTCTAGGTGCTCCGGTTTCCCCCACAGTCCACAAACATTCACTAAAAGTGAATTGGATGAACTAAATTGGAAGTAGTGTATGTGGGTGTGTGAATGTGAGAGTGTATGGGTGTTTCCCAGTACAGGGTTGCAGCTGATAGACTAAACTGAAATGCTAACTAAACTCTGAAAACAGACTGACTCTTTCAATTTACTAGAATGTCCATGTTAATTTGCTTTGACAGTTTAACTTTACAATACAATACAATGCAATCTACATTGTAAAAACACTATAGACATAAAGATGAATTGAATTAAATTGAATTTGTGTGTGCTGAGTTGTGTAACATACTACTGAACAATGATTCATACATATATATGGACATATAGAGTTCATATATTCGAGATTCGAACACATGCACTATAAGTGAATTGGATTAACTAAATTGGCCGTAGTGTATGAGTGTGTGTGACTGTCAGAGTGTATAGGTGTTTTCCAGTACTGGGTTGCGGCTGGGAGGGTATTTGCGTAAAACATATGCATTTATAATAATAATAATAATAATAATAATAATAATAATAATAATAATAATAATAATAATAAACTTTAAGTTAAAAATTACTCCCATTATGCCTATTTTTGCAATATGTCTATTTTTCATCTTCAAAATTTGTATGAGTACTCTACTGTTTAATAAATGAGCATGAAACATTTGTTTTTTTGAATGATTTGAAATTCTGTAAAAAAATAAAAACAAAATTTTGCATCTTTCCCTATGTTTTGGTCAACTCTGTTACATCAGTTATAAAGAGCCATAACAATGTGTAAAGTGCATAGAAAAAGCATGCAACTTGCACCAAATGATATCACTTCCTCTGATGGGAAACTATGGAAGACATTGATCCATGTTATTATGCTTCTTTATACAGTACATAATACAGTACATAATTTCCAGAACGCCAACAGTAGACTAATTATGTTAACTCCGTTATTGTGGTGTTTCAGTACATTTCTCATTCAATTTTTAAAAATGTGATAATGTGAAAAACACATGCAATTTTACAAATGACATGTGGTATCGGATTTATAATTAGCATCTTGAGCTAATGCAAATAATCGTGGAAAATGTCAATTTTGTCAACTCTGTTAGTGGTTTAAAAAGTTTAATAATTAGATAATAAGTATTTATATAAATAATAATGTAATACGTAATAATAGTATTAATAAGTAATAATAATACTAACACTACAATTAGTAACAGAATAAAATCACATTTAGGCATTTTGCATTAGTCTACCTTAATGTTTTAGATTACTGCAAATTATACATTTGTTGTATGCTACTACAGTTTAAGGATTTTATTTTTTTTTTATAAATGCTTGACATCTGCCCGCAATTCTATCAAGAGTGTTTGCATTTTATCTCACACACATCAGACAGCAGTCAAGAAACTATTGTGAGGTTTGATTTCAACATTGTGTTGTTGTTAATATTATTACTATTATTATACTTTTTTATTATTTTTTATATATTTTTTATTTTTGATTCGATCTCAAAACAAGTTTAATTAATTAATCATTCGTAATTAATCAGTCGTAATTAATAAATAGATTTGCTAAGGGAACCATAACCATTGGGGTTCATCAATTAGCAGGATTAGTTAGTCAGGGAGCACATAATCCATGCCGAGGCGTTTACTCCACCTATTTTCCACAAGCCTTTAATGTGATGAAATTCTGAGCAATGATGTTAGTTACTTGTTTTCTTGACACTGCACTTGAACATGTCTGAAAAGGTGAAATTATTGCTGATAAGACTTTGTCTGGTTATCATAATACATAGTACAGTTAGGCCCTGCTGGTAGATGTAGTAAAAAGATGTAGTTCTGAAAGCAAAAATAAACAAGAAATGCAAATAAGTGTTTATTTGTATTAAAAACTATTATTAATGACTAAAAACTGCAAAGTTTTTTGCACATAATGGAATACTCAAGCACATAAAGGACATACACGAGCACACACAAACTCTCTCTCTATCCTTCTCTCACTCCTGTATTCTGTCCCTCCGCACGTTCTATAGCTCGTAATCTGCTAATAGAACTTCTGGATTATAAAAGAAAAATGCATATTAAGCAGATCTCTCTTTTACCTCCCATCTTGCAGTTGGCATTTCCCTTTTTTAACACTTTATAAAGCCTTTAGCTGTCACAGGAAAAAAAAAAAGTGTGAAAACAGAGAAGGGTAGACTTTGAAGTGCATAGGAGGTAATTATGAATGTTTACTTAATTGTATTTTATTGTAGTATTTCAATATTTTGTGTATTTTTTATGTCAATACATTTATTTTTAGTTTTATTCACATCTTCGAATTAAAGACTATTGTTTATTATATGATAGTGAAATAACTAAGAAGAATTAAGATTAAGGTTTTAAGATAAATTAACACAATGAAGTGTGGCAAATAAATGTATAAATAATTATTAATTGATTTATATTATATTATATTATATTATATTATATTATATTATATTATATT
>CAIGQZ010022722.1:527153-538199 GCA_903798205.1 Danio tinwini
TTATATTATATTATATTATATTATATTATATTATATTATATTATATTATATTATATTATATTATATTATATTATATTATATTATATTATATTATATTACATTATATTATATTATGTGGCGCGGTGGCACAGTGTGTAGCACTGTCACCTCACAGCAAGAAGGTTGATAGTTTGAGGCTCGGCAGGGTCAGTTGGCATTTCTGTGTGGAGTTTGCATGTTCTCCGTGTTGGCGTGGGTTTCCTCTGGGTGCTCCGGCTTTCCCCACAAGTCCAAAAACATGCACTATCGGTTATGTTCGTGAATGAGTGTGTATGGATGTTTCCCAGTGATGGGTTGCAGCTGGAAGGGTATTCGATGCGTAAAACATATGCTGGATTAGTTGGCAGTTCATTCCGCTGTGGTGACCCCAAATTAATAAAGGGACTAAGCCAAAAAGAAAATGAATGAATGATTCCTGCTAAATAAGTAAAATTATCTTTAAATGAAGTTGATTTGTAAATCATGTATCATATTACATATTCAAAGTATGGTATCATGTTTACAGTCAGAAATGAGTGTTAAACTAATGTTCACATAGCAGTAATATGCAATTATACCACTGTAAATCTGGTTTGGATAGTTAGCAACATGTTTAATACAGAGATTTATAGTAACAATTAGAACTACTTCACCACTGTACTTAAGCACTAAATAGTTGTATCTGTACTCTACTGGAGTATTGTTTTTTTTTTCTCCTACTTCTACTTTTACTTCAGTAGATATTTTTGATGAGCCTAATACTTTTACTTTTACTGATTTTTTATGTTGCATAGTAACTCGTTACAATTATATAAATGTTACGAATCAATTATTCATTGATCAGACAATCAAAGAAGACAGTGCTGCCTGCCTGCATTGAGAGCACTTTAGTTTGTTTTAGACATGGAAAACCCAGAAATTCCACCTTCAACTCTTTCACTTTCAACTGTTTGTGGCGATGAGGAAAAAGACCACCCGTGACCCTATTTAGAACCAATGTTTGCATTTGTCGGAGTGAAAGACAGTTCATATAGAATGAAGTGCATACTCTACCATCGGATTTGAAGAAACATGTCAAGTTAAAGATAATATAATACACAAAATAGCAGTTTGAGCTATCCATAAGAGCTAGATAAGTTAACTACCGTTAGCCCCCCGCTGTTCATATCATGCTGCAATGTTCACATAACGTTAATTGTCTATCATAAAGGTTGTCACGCTGAATGGTGTTTTTGACCCATCATATATATATATATATATATATATATATATATTATAAATCGTAAACCATGGTTCTTTTTGTTCTGCTTAATCCTGTGGCCTAAAAAAGATATTTAAAACAAACAAAACAATATGTCTTTTGACTGCTTTTTAAAAAAATAACTACATAACGCAATACTTGTAATTTTACTTGAGTAGTACATTTTTAAACAAACTACTTGCAATACTTAAGTACAAAAAATGTTAAATACTTTAGTACTTCCACTTAAGTATTGTGCTTAAAGAGCACTTCAACTTCTACTCAAATCACTTTTTTGATAGAGCACTTGTACTTTTACTTAAGTCTGGGTCTCTAGTAATTTATACATCTCTGGTTGAATGCTTAATTCTGACTGGATGGTAAACATTCTAGGATGTCCATATATGTTCACATACTGTACTGTAAATCCAAAGTTAAAGTAGTTTCAGCCATTTATTGGTCTCATATAAACTACAAAGTCAAAACAAAACAAAAACAACATTGGATGAAATGCATACATATTATACTTGAGTGGTTTGAGGACAAAAACCTGACAAATGTCTAGAAAAAAAAAAAAAAACAACAACACCTGAACAGTCTCTTTAGTTGTGGTAACCATAGGATAACAATAATAATTGCCTCAGGTCATTGAATTATAAGGAAATAATGCATTATGGCTGCATTGTCACCTTAGGTGTAGATTATTTTCTAATAATTCAGTATTTTATTATTTTTTTGCGTTCACTTATGTAGACACAATAAACGCACAAGGCAAGATTTACAAATTGGGCTCACTACAATTAATAATTGTAAAGTATTACATTTTGAGGAAGCAATCTGTAAAAAAAATAAAATAAAATGTCTTATGGTCATGCATAATGGGCCAGGTCGGCTGTTGTCACTGGGCAAACATTGTTGCAGTACATGTAATTTCGTGATAATAATCCACAACTTTCAACATCTTATATTCTCGATTTCAATTAGTCTGTTTGAGTAAAACCATGTCGATCTTAGGTGTTATATCTGGCTTTTCAGCTGATTCCTCTAAATCCCGCATGTCACAGGCTAATTCTGTAATTTGAAAGTATTCTACATTGGGGAAGTCTGAACCCATCAGTGTTATGAACAGTAATATCGAAAGACAGATGACGCACCACAATGCCAAATTCATTTATGATCCATTTGAGTTTTATCACTTTCATCAGTTTTAAAATATCTTTTTGGTTACCTTTAAATATATGGAGCTTTTAGTGCAATCATGGGACTCATACACGTCACAGTTACTCATGAAACAAAGTACATTTACAGGTCTTTTCTTCCTGTGCTCAAGGTATTGCTAGAAATGATCACTATCTGTGTGGTGGGACAGTGTTAGGACGTTGTTCTATGTTTCTGCTTTCTTCTGATCTTTTTGGACTTCCAGGCTAAATGCTTTTCAAACAATGCATTTTACATTAGCAATTAACTATGAAAACATAAAAAAATATATATTTAACAAATTAAGTAGATGCCTTGTTAAATCTTTTCAACCGAAGTGGTAGGTTTATTTAAGCTAGCTATCTTTAATCCACCAGAAATTTCTACTCCTCCTTAGATGTGTTGTGGATGAAATAAAGACTGAAATAAAGGGTTCTATTTTAACAATATAAGCGAAAAGTGTAAAGTTCATGGTGCAAAAGCTCTGAGGGTGTGTCCAAATCCGATTTAACTTATTCTCCTAATGAGTTATGGGTGTGTTTTGAGCATAACAGGCAATAAACCAATCAGAGTCTCATCTTACATTTCCTTTAAGAGTCATGCCATGGCACATTTGCTATTAACTAGGGGGATTTTGTAAGTGTAAAAACTGAATGCTTCACTAGCGAGAAAACAGGTAAACAAACAATCTGCAGCATGAGATTAAGAGATTAAAGATTAAGCCTCCTCCATTCAACCTCTTTACTTTCTCTTTACTTTACTTTTAGTCTTTACTTTACTCCTTTACTTCTTTGGGGTAAGGAAACGATGTTGTATGCACTTCACTGGAACATCAATTAGCCTACATATTTAGTTTTGTTTGTTAAGCTCAAAGATTTGTTTCAAAACTGTTTCTAAATTCAGTTCTAATTTCCAGCAAATTAGTAAATAAACTATAATAATGAAGTGTGGTCAAAAAAACTGTGTTATATCCAAACACAGTCTTATTCCTATGACCCATACGGTGATGCATACATCTCCACAAAATCCAACAAACTGATAAATCTATTTTATTAAAACAACTATTTTATTAAAACAAATATAAGTATGCATTTAATAAATAAAACTTATACTAATGATAATGACATTATAAAAATGCAAATTGTCTGAAGGCGAGGCGAAGAAGACATGAAGTGGTATTTATATTTATGTCGAAAATATAATTTTTTGTAACATTTTAGTCCTTTAATTTTATTATTATTTTTTTTCATTTGTAAACATATTTTTGTATTGCTGTACATCCTGTGTGTATTAAGCAATGTGTATGCATTTTGGACCCGCATAGACACAGAATAGCAACTTGCCAACAATGCGCTTTAACACACCTTCTTTTTGAGTCCACAAAGTGGTACAAATGGATTTGCTATTTAAACAACGTGGTGATTAGGGTTGCGCTGGTCTGAAAATAGCATAAAATCCTGCCAAACACATTTTGCTTCTTATTGCGCCGGATGTATGATAGGGCCCTAAGGGTGCTTTAACGCTAGCACTTTTGATCCACTTCCAGGTTGGTTTAACATAAGAGTTCGGTATGTTTAGCTAGTGTGAGCGATGTCTTCTGAACTCGAGCGTGCACCCGTGAACACCTCATGTTACCAATAGCAAAGATTCAGTAAAAGCTGAATTACCATGATGTGTATACGTCTTTCCATTTTGGCTTTTGTAGCCAGCCATCACCTAGCAAAAGCTGTACACACAACAGCAGCTTGATGATGCAAACATATCGAGGTTCAGAAGGTTCACCAAGCAATCAACCCAAGTGTAAAAAGCACCCTAAATTATATTTAAACTCAACAAACAGGAAAAAACAGAAATGCATTTACAGTATTTTGAAGCTTTAATGAATATGTAAACACAGTCAGGAATCAGTATCAACCTCTGCATAAGCACATGACTTTTAATAAAGTCTATAGCTGTCCTTTCCCTCTAGAAAAAAACAAAATTAAAATACAGTAAGAGTTGAGTGATGTGACACAGTCCATTAACATACGATGCAACGTAAAACAGATTTGTTCTGACAGGCCTGTGGGTTTTACATTCTCCTGATTTTTTTTTTACATTTAAATAGATTATTTAAAAGCTTACAAACACAAAATTCATCCGAACATTTTAATTCATACATTTTAGTGAGCTCCTTCCACTAGTGGGTGGTGTCTCGTTTCATATTTTTAAAAATAATTTCTTTTGTTATAATCAAGTATTTTTGTAACCCTGTCTAATTACAAACTGTCAGAAATGTCTGACACTAACTATACCATACCGAGTGTGTTTTATGATAGATGTAATAATATGACAAGTCTAATGAACTTGTGAGAGGAGAATTATCCAAAAAATTACATAATTATAATCTATTTTTGGTGTAGTGCCTAAACAAAAAGTTTTTTTTGTTTTTTTTTTATCAATTTCAAATTTAGAACAGGTGACGCAGTGGGGCAATAGGTAGTGCTGCCGCCTCACAGCAAGAATGTTGCTGGTTCGAGTCTCGGCTGGGTCAGTTGGTGTTTCTGTGTGGAGTTTGCATGTTCTCCCTGCATTCGCGTGGGTTTCCTCCGGGTGCTCCAGTTTCCCCCACAGTCCAAAGACATGCGGTACAGGTAAGTTGAGTAGGCTAAATTGTGCATAGTGTATGTGTGTGAATGAGTGTGCATGGATGTTTCCCAGAGATGGATATTGGCAGGAAGGGCATCTGCTGCATAAAACAAATGCTGGATAAGTTGGTGGTTCATTCCGCTGTGGCGACCCTAGATTAATAAAGGGACTAAGCTGAAAAGAAAATAAATGAATGAAATTTAGAACATAAGTTGGTTTATCATTTGACTAATTTAGATTTCTAAATAGATTAAGTATTTCATATGAAATATGTTTAATTACATCATCCTAAATATTATTATTACTTATTTTATATTCAAAAAGCACAATGTCATTTTAATTTAACTAATAAAAGCTTTTTCGCTTTTAATTAAAATAAAACACATTCAGTTTTCATCTCAGCAATAATCTGCTGAGCATCTTCATATTTCTAATGAGTGCGGTTTAGGAGTTTGAGTTTTTAGGCCTGCAAGATGATTGCTGCATAAATGAATGGCCAAAACACATTTTAAAAAGTTTGTTTATGCTATTTTAAGGTGTCTGTGTTACAGTGCAACTATTCATTAAACTACTGAGAAGATACAAATGAACTATGTACTTACTACAGTGTTGGGGCTAAAATGAGGGTTAGGATTAGAGTCAGTAGCATGCAATTATACATGATTAATTATAAAAACACAATAATAAAATAAGCTAAAGTGTTACCATTCGTTTTAGTTGTAAATTGTGTAAACACCCATAGTACAAAAATGCAAAAGTGATGCAAGATTGATTGTGCTCTAAATGTAATTTAGGCTTAGTCTGACATGTCAATCCCTCTCTTACAATAATAACTAACAAAACCGGCACTCACACTGAGCGTGTGGTATTTACAGCCGGTCACAGAGACAAATATAGATAATAACCTCTTGAGGATCATTTCACAATGCCGCTTCCTCTCCACTACCCATCGTTCCCATTTGCAGAAAGCCCATCCCACCGTAGTTGTCGCTAAATTAATATTCAAAGGTTAAGAGGTCTGTGCCTAGCGTGTAATGAGGAAGCAGACTAGTTAGTTAGAGCAGGTTCATTGAGCTCTTGCATTAACACATTGCACATGGATAATTTATGATTCCCATTGTCCCTCCTTCTGCAGGAATAAATTTTGAATTATTTATGCCCTCTTCATGCTTGTGGAAACGGAACATTTTAGTCTGTGTCGGCCATTCACTCATAATCAAGCAGTGAAACATTCGCTCTAGCTGGGGGAATAATGTTCATCTCTAGTTATTAAGTTCCGCCATGTATTTCTCATTGCCTCCAGGGACCAAAAAAAAAAAGAATGGTGGGTTAAATAATTTAAAAAAGGATCAAGTCATGAACTTGTCATCAGTGTGAACCAGAATATATTGCATTGCAGTGCTTATTTGCAATTTGTTCAGTTTTCTTTTTTAGGCCGCTTAGCATTAGTGTGGTTGTCTTGTGTCCTAAATGGGACAGCCTGTCCCGCATTATGATGTATCACCCTGAGAGCCGGGGAGCTGACCCTCGCCTATTAGACACGGAAAGCAAAGTGGTTTTATTTGTGAAATCCGTGTCAAATGTCAAATCTTTTAATCATGTTTTTGTTTTTGCACAGATGAAAATGGATGGACGTTGTGAACCCGGCAAACGAAAAGGTGCTGCAGGTTAATAGCGGCTTCTATTTTGCACAATTTGTACAGTTACTCTTTTCTAATATCATTAGGGAAATTAGCTGTGAGGTGATTTATTCACTTATTTATTAAATAAATCATTTAAACACACACTGAATCTTAAGTATGCAAGAGGAAGACAAATTGGCAAGACAACTCTGCCCCTCTTAAGTAGAACAAAGATAAATCAAGTAATAAACGTACGGCCGTGTTTTGCATAGCATTAATTAGAGCTGCTTTAATTTGGTTAGAACATGCATGGATCTGTTTAAATGTGTCGTACATATTTAAAGGGTGGAGATGAATTATGATAGAAGTTAATTGTATTTGCCTTGTACCCATTTCATAGCTTCGCTGTTTATGATGTCCTATAGTTTGTTACCTTTGTGTTTTTTGTTTTTTTGTTTTTTTTCCATAGTATTGTTAATAATTATCTTAAACTCAAAAGTATACAAAGTTTGGTAATACATTATTTGGTACTTTTCTATCAGAGTTACAAAACTAAATATTAGTTTTTTTTAAATATAATACAAACAATTTTTTAGTTTGTATAATACAAACAAAAAATACAGTACAAACTGTAAAAGTAATTTCAAATTTTTACAATAAACTATCGTATTTTATTAGTTTATAAAGGTAATATTTCTGTATTTTGAATTACCAACATCTGCACATCTTTAGTTACACAGATAGACAGGTTAACACAGACATATGCAGGTGGTGAACAGAAAATTGCATAATGAACCAATGCTCATCACTAACACATTTTCCCACACGCAGAAAAGTGTATCAGTGTAAAGAAAGTGCTCAGTGTCATTTACTTAGCTACTAAACACTAGTATGGTAACACGCATACAATTAAAGTAATGAAATAAACATTGTTTATCAACATTAGATGTAACATACATCTCTATTGTACAATAATGATGGTAAAACAACTAAAAAGATCCATAGAAATGTCAACAAAAAGCATTAAAAGTGATGTGCCATGCAGGGAATTTTTGGAAAGTCAATGTATGGCTATTCGCCGTATTTATTAAGGTGACATACTGTTAACCAGGTTATTAATTTTTACTGTAGCATTTTTACAGTTTTTTATTGTTGAAATCACAGCCATTTTTTACAATGTGTGAAGTGCTAATTAGTCGGACATTAGTGTAACAAAGACTGTATAAAGATATCAATGTCACTACAATTAGATGCTTTTGTAACTTCTGTTTTCTCACTTTTGACATTTGTGTGTACATGTATGTGTGTGTGTGTGTTTATTTTGTTATCAAGAAACAAAAAAAACATGAAGTACACATTGACAAACATCTGAGCATCACTCTAAGCACTGAGGAAAGGCAAGCGGCATCTCCGTTCTTCTTAGTGGACTTAAACGTTTTTAGTGTTTATTATGTAGACTCTTGGTCATGCAAATATATCTCCAAACTGTTTCTGTATACACATGGTTAGTCACAAGGTTATCTCATTTTTACAATTTTTATTTATTTTTTGACTTATACGGTTGTTCATCACACACACTTAATTGTGCTTTGCAATCATTCGATTTCACCTCAGATCATTTCCCACTCTTCCTTGTTTTTCTATATTTTTACTAGTAAAGGTTGAAACACCAAAGCAAACCTCTTTTTAAAAAGCTTAAAACATCAAATGTTCTCCCAGCTCCTCGCTCAGCACACCAATGTGACTATTTTTGCCGTGCAGCTAAATTAGCTATTAGATCGATGTGACTTTTGTGCATAAATGGTCTCTTCCCTCCTGCCCAACAATGTCTAATAAATCTGTAAGGAGCGATTATTGATGCTGCCGGTGACGGTGACACAAAAGAGGGGTATTTAGAACGAGGCTGCGAGGGTCATGAACAGTATTTTAAGCTGGCAGTTTAACCCTGCATCCTGTCAGCACTGACCTTTCGCCAACCCCAACGAGTGGCTCATTTCTTCCTGCTCCACTTCTTTACAAGGGGAGAAAGAGAGAGGCAGAATAAAACAATGTATGAGAGGTGTCAGACAGAGACGTTTACATGCAAAGGAGTTAGGAGCCAGTTGAAAGCCAACTCTGTTTTGTCACCTCATACGCAATAGCTAATGCTTTAGATTACAGCTCGCAAATGACATAGTAAGTGAACCAAATGTACCATATGTGTTGACTTGTGATAGCAGTGTAATTATAAAGTACTTATAAATAAAGGATAAAGGAACAGTATGCAAGGTTTGTGAGGAAACTAGGGGGTAGCAAGTACCATTTTATTTTAAAGCCTGCAAAAAAATAAAAATAATACAAATAATAATAAACATCCATAAATCTACTGTAAAAAGACTGGCAGCAGGACTTCCAGAGATATTCTGTAAAAATCACATAAATGATAATCATTTTACAAACTTGCATGCAAAAACTGTAAAGGTACAGAGCAGACTTTACAGTTATAATTAATTTAGTTACAGTAGTTTTATTACAGAAATTTACAGTAAAAGTTATTTTATGTCTACATATAATTATTTTGTAAAAACACATATTATCATCTACAATAACCACTTACAATAAAATTACAAAACACAAAATAGCTCTTAATATTTCTACCTTGATAGCAATCAATCTGGCTCCATCCATTTCAGTGTTTTTTCTGTGTCTTTGGATACACTACCTGACAAAAGTCTCATTGCCTAAATCGTTTGGGAACAGCAAATAATAACTTGACTTTTAGTTGATCATTTGGTATCAGAAGTGGCTTATATGGAAGGCAAAGGCCTTTAGATTATGCTTATTTTACCAAAATAAAATATGATCATGTCTTGATTTTTTATTATTTCATTAGGACAGTAAGGTCTGACTTTGCTTAGACAAAAGTATTGTCACTTAACAGAAATAGTGTAAAGTTCAATTAAATATATATATATTTTTTTCAATTAAGCTTTATTTGTATAGCGCTTTTACAATGTGGATTTGTGTCAAAGCAGCTTCACATAGAAAATTATAGTGAATTGAAAGTGTTAGTTCAGTTTTCAGAATTTAAGTTCAGTTAAGTTTAGTTCAGTTCAATTCAGTTCAGGTCAGTGTGGTTTAAAATTTACTGCTGAGAGTCCAAAAACTGAAGAGTAATCCATTGAAGTGCAGCTCTACAGATCTCTAACCATGCAAGCCAGTGGCGACAGTATAGAATATAAAGTGATGGTGCAGTGAAAAAATAATGAATATTGTGTATGACTCTCATGAGCTTGGAGGACTGCATCCATACATCTCTGCAATGACTCAAATAACTTATTAATAAAGTCATCTGGAATGGCAAAGAAAGTGTTCTTGCAGGACTCCATCAAGATTCATTGGATTCATCTTCAGTGCCTCTGCCTTTATCTTACCTCAGACATGCTCAATAATGTTCATGTCTTGACCTTCTTTGCTTTTTCAGAAACTTTGATGTGGAGGCTGAAGTATGAGAGGGAGAGCTATCCTGCTGAAGAAATTGCCTTCTCCTGTGGTTTGTAATGTAATAGGTAGCACAAATGTCTTGATACCTCAGCCTGTTGATGTTGCCATCCACTCTGCAGATCTGTTGCATGCCCTTATACTGAATGTAATCCCAAACCATGATCTTTCCTTCACCAAACTTGACCTATTTCTTGAAGAATCTTGGGTCCATTTGGGTTTGAATAGGTCTTCTGCAGTATTTGTGATGACTGGAATGCAGTTCAACAGATGATTCATCTGAAAAATCTACCTTCTGCCACTTTTCCAAATGATCAACTAGAAGTCAAGTTATTATTTGTTGCTCTTTCAACTGGGATTGACGACAAGACTTTTGTTAGATTGTGTATGCATGCCCCTGTTGCCTAGCAACTTTCTGATAGCAAAACCAAAACCTTAAAATGTCTTTTAAACTTAAAACAAAAACAGCATTTTCACTTTGACAAAAAACATTTAGCTCTCCTGACAAACTAAGGTTTGTAGCTTTGTGGTGTCTAGTTACTCAATTATTGGCTGTATTACAAATAAATAAATAAAAATAGATATTTTTAGGATAATGACTCCATAAAACATGATGGCTGACAAATCTCAATAGAAGCTTTCATTGTAAATACAACATAAACAAATCAAATCTGCACATGCTTATATGAACATTCAAAATGATCACTATGGCCATTAAAATACTGTAGAATTCTGGCAGTTCCAGTATTAATGACTCAAATTTAAATGTTTGGGATTATAACAAAGAGTAGAGGAGTTTTGACTACTTTGTGTTTGTGTGTGTGTGTGTGTGTGTGTGTGTGTGTGTGTGTGTGTGTGTGT
>CAIGQZ010022722.1:582404-593634 GCA_903798205.1 Danio tinwini
TTATGAGATCAAGCTGAATATGCTGTCAATTCCAGACTAAGATCCTACAAAGAACTTCAACACAGCTTATGTTCAGTGAATCAGTATCTAGCTATACTTCCATCCAAAAATGCTAATATAAATTTATGCTCAGAACTGGAGTATTGCATAAAACATTTGCCAATAAAGCACCATTTCCATCCAATTAGCCAAAGAGAACAAAATCATCACTTTCTGATAAGCTGGAGCAAAATATCTAAAAGAGAAATAGAATTTACTGCAGTTTATGAGAAGCCACTGTCTGCCATTTTTTTCTTATACAGCATAATGAAGTATTTGTGCCTCAGAAGATGAAGACATAGAGGCATAAGACCACTCCTTGGTAGCGCAGCCAATAAAGACAGCTTTTTTTTTTTTTGTGTGTGAATAAATTTTTAATGCCCATTTTCATGGAAACATGATGGTTTCAATCAAAACTTTTTTTATGCAATGTTCTGAAATGAGCATAAACATAGGTGGTTGGAAACATAGCTTGAATGTTGTAAGGGACAACCGTCTACAAAGCCTAAAGCACACAGCGCAAAACCATTAAGGGCATGTCCGAATCCACTTTTGCTATTTTAAGGACAGAAAAATAACAGGTCTAACAGGGTTGTGCTTATTTTCTTAATGAGTTCTGGGTGTGTTTTGAGCATAACTTGCATTAAACCAATCATCTCCCATTCCCTTTAACAGTCAGCTTTATCGCACCATAGTGCATTTGCTATTTACAGGGCGGACATTGTTAGTGGAAAAAAAAAAAAACTAAATACTTTACTAGCAAGAAAACAGTAAACAGAACATCTGCAGCGCGCAGATAAAAAACGAGCCTCCTCTATTTGGCCTCTTTACTTTCTCTTTACTCCTTTACTTTTGTGGATAAGGGAACGGTGTTGTACGCACTCCAATGAAGACATCTATTAGCCTACATATTAAATTTAGTTTTTAAATGCAAAGATTTGTTTTAAAACAATTTCTTAATTCAGTTCTAATTTCCATCAAACAAATAAATGAACAATAATAACGAAGTGAAGTTATATCCAAACACACGTCCCATTCTTATGGTGATGCATGTGTCTCCAAAACCCGACAGGTGGACAAATCTAATCTTGTTTTTAATAAAACAAATAAAAATATGCATATAATAAATAATACTGTTAATAATAATAGCATTATACAAATTGTCATGAATAAACTGAAAAAGCCCCCTGACATGAGGGAGGGAGTTAGTGGTTTTTATATTTATGTAGAAATGAATTTTTTTTGTAACATTTTAATCCTTTATTTTTTTTTCATATGCAAAGATGTTTTTGTATTGCTGAACAACCTGTGTGTATTAAGCAATGTGTAAGCATTTGGACTCATGTGATTCATGTCTTGCGACTTATTGTGCCAGGTGTATGATAGGGCCCAATAGCTTTCTGTGGCATAAATGTGTTTATGCTTGTATCTCATCATTACAAGTCATTTTGAGAAAAAAACTAATGGACATGACTGGATCTTTGTTTTTTACATAGCAATAAAAACATAAGTGAGGTTAGGGAGATTTTGTTCTCACAATCTCACACAGATATTTAATCCAAGCAAAAAAACCTGGAGGCACGTGATAAACAGACTATATTTTATTGTCATTGTATTCACAATAGGAAAATGGTGCTATTAGTCCCTTTGTTCCTTAACCTCCAAAAAAGCTGGCTTGTTAGCCAGCACTGTTTGTTTTCTTTCATCTGTCTCTTTCTCTCTTTTTTTTATTCTTGTGTTAAGCCCAGCTTAGAAGTTGTGTGATGAATGAGTGGAAGTTGAATCATTATTAAAGGTGGGAGATGATTAATAACGACCATGTGTGTTTTCCTCTGTAGTGTAAATAAAATATATCATTCACGGAATACATGGGACGGCTAGGAAAATGATTTATGGTGTGTTAAAATGCACAGAGAGCCAAAGGCTGAAGCCCTTTTCACACAGCACTCTACCCACGGCCTAAGAGTGGCTTATAGGCTTTCTTTTTCTTTCTGTTTACATCTTTCTCCACCCTTATGTGTCTGTCGCAATTTGATTTTTTTTTTTTTTTTTGCACCAAAGATGAATTACCTTCCTTTGAAAACCCACTTTACACTGTAAATCAAAATATTACTTGACTAACGTTGGTATCCAAATGATAATTAGGATATGACAAAAAGCAATATAATGGCACGATTCAGCAACACAAAGGCAGTTGCTCAGGAAATAAAAGTGCTGCCTAACAGAATCCTGTTTTGTTGACCATTAATATATGTTAAATCAAATGTAACAGATTATATTTGAAATATATAAACTGTCATATTAGGTATTTGTTGTATTCTTTCCCTTAGAGGCACAACAAAAACCAGCTCGAATTTGTACCATCAATACACCTGTCTTGATGCCTCATATAAGTCTCAATAAGCTGGAGGTGTTTAATTAGAACTAATTCAACATTGTGGGAGAGTTGTTTTATAGTCTAGAGCTATTTTGCAGTTAGCTCACAATCCAAATTCTTAGACAACTAGTTTGTCTTGTGAATGTGCACTGTATTTAATTTGCACTTGTGTCATTTCTTAATTGTAAGTTTAAAAAGTACTTGTAGATAATTTATTAATAATAAAAAAACTCAGTTTAAGTGTAATAGCAATACACTTCATTATGTTTTCAATACACTTGTTCCCTCAAAAAGCACACTTGTGTATTTAAAAAATAAATGGCATTTAAAAAGCTGTCCAGGTAAATGTTTTAATTAGGTAATTCTCATTGTATGGTTTAAAGATGCTACTGGTTTACAGAGATACGTCACTCGCTCATGCAACAAGCCAGGAGAATGAAAACCAAGGAAGCACCATTTTTAAATACACAGCCAAGAGAATACACTGTAATAATATATACATATAGTATTATAGGCTTGCCGCGCATCTATATTTAAAATAGCACATCTATATTTAAAAACTTCTTGAGCTGATGATAATAATGTGAGTGTGATTACTGAGGTGCTTCTGACACTGGTTTCTTTTAGAAACAGACAAACAAGAGAGTGACGTGTGAAAAAACAAAGCAGAGGCCGGAAAAAAATAAAGAAGCTAATTATTTTTTTAGCTTTCAGCAACCTAAAACATGAACAAACTGCCATGTTTAACTACTATCAACACCTTTTTGACTATTACAAACTCAGAATGACAGAATTACTTTCTTACAAGAGGTTACATGTACGAGCGAAGATTAAAGATACAGATGAGAGGTTTGCACTGACTGTAGACTAGATTTTGTGTTGTTTTTAAACACAAATAAGGTCTAAATCTATGCTGTGTGTATTTTTTTCTGTAAGTGGTGGCATATCGGAGACTGTGAGGGTCTGTACGTGTTCATATATGTTGTATTTATGTATTTATTTTATATAATTGCTGATCTTGTAGTAGACTATTTCATTGCGCTGCAGTTATAATCAAATCCAGTTCATATAAAGGTTGGTAATGAACATTTATACACAAGTATTTATTTGTCTAAAGCATTTGTTTTGTGGGAAGAGCTTCTTATATGATATGTGAGCGACCCGTACAGCTTTACTTTGACATTTTCTTGAGCGAGAATGACGTCGACTGAAACTTTCTGTCATACACCATGCCCACCAAAAGAGTACCATTGGTACCCTTTAAGCAGTGGAAACGTAAACCTAATAAAGGTTACCTGTACCGACCCGTACCGTACCGTACCATTCCTAACCCCACCCCTCACAGTGATGTCAGTAGCTTCATTGAGTGCATTGTGTCTGACATTGCATTTCTTGGATATGCAGTCTAGCTTGCAAATTCAAGTTTGCATCTAGATACTATTGAAGCTAGTTCTAAAATTGTATTACTGTCATCTGATATAACATATAAATCCAATGTGTTTTTAATGTACTAAAAAAAGTTATTTCATCCTTACAAATATGCAATCACTAATAATTTCATCATGCATACATTACATTATTATATTTTATTACAAATGCTTCTCCATACATTATAGACATGGTGCTTTGAAGACAAGAAAGAATAAGGAAATTATGTATAAAAATATGTACTGAGTTTTTAGTGCGCCACTCTGTGGTTTTCTATTGAACTGTTAGCTAGCTATTGTGGACAGTTCCCAGGGGTCAAAGCACACCTCCTAAAAAGGACAATTTGTCTCTTCTCTCTCTCTCTCTACTGCCTGAATAAGACATATTGTGTGTGCCAATTTACTTGGCAGCATGTCTCACTTCCATGGCCAAGATATTGATTCAATTCTGTGGTCTTCTAATTCTTCAACATCAGACCTCAACACATCCCAAGTGTTTATATACGGTACATATAGTACCAAAAAACCTACTTGCAATGTCTCCGTTGGTTTATTTGTTTTGAATCTGGGGAATATGCTAGCGTAATGTGGTGGTGAGTTGATATTAGAGCTCTGTTTAGAGTATGTGTCTACAACCTTGGCCTTAAGACTTCAGAATAAATTTTACAAATCAGCAAGGCCGGCTCTGTTTAAACCTTCAAGCTACATCTCAGGGTCTGACCCTCAGATTTTTCCCCCCTCTGCCAACAAAACTCATCAATCACAAATTCTGATGTCTTTATTTTACTGCTCTCGATCAAAGAACTCTCTTTCTCTCTGTAGGGCTTTTGTCAGAACTGAGAAAATACCAGTGCTTGTTTACGTTGCCTAGATCTGAGGAAAACTCAATGTCACTGTCTTAGTTGAAAATTTTTCCAAACATTTGCCCAATGCCAAAATGAGTTGGACTGCTTTAAGCAGTCTTTTACCCAGTGGTGGAAGAGTGTTTAGATGCAATGGAAAGATAATTCTTTGTGATTTAGTTTTAAGTTGAGGATTTTGCTGAAGACTCTTTGCCCCCTTCACACCCAATGGAGATGACTTTATCGACATAGTCTCCATCTTCTGTTTATTTATTGGCTATAGTGTCAAAAAGCAGGATTTGATATGAAAACTAAACACTGCATGTGTGTAGAAATGAACTGAACAAAAGCTAATGCTAGGTAAGCAGTCAAATGTGTGTGTGTGTGTGTGTGTGTGTGTGTGTGTGTGTGTGTGCAGAATGTTTTTAGAAAAGCCATCAAATTAAATGTCAGTAGGTCACCGAGTTAAGAAACAAAGCTATCTGGAATCTCTTGGTTGTGGTCTATGAAATGCTGCTTTTGTCATCATACACTTGCCTTTTTTGCTTTCATGCCCATCCACAATTAAAGGGATAGTTGATCCAAAAATAATTTTGCCAGGGTGACGCAGTTGCGTATTTTTATGTTCAACAGAACAACAGAAACAATCTTAAACTGGTTTGGAAGTCAAAGATGGTTAAATTATGGAGTTTCAATTTTGTCTGAACTATCTATTTAATAAAAAAAAAACAGCAATGACTAGATTCAACTAGACTAGACAATGACTAGAGAGTTTAAGCTTGTATTTCCCTGTCATTTGTAATTTTCCAATCCACTCTGTTTCACTTTCCTCTCTCCTTCTCATGATAGCTGCTTTTTTTTTGTTGTTGTTCACTAGAGGCTTGCCCTGGTTTCAGGAGTGAGGTTTTGGCGCAAACAGGAGAGTGGGCCGTCCTGCCGAGCAGCATGGCCCCACCACAGCCGCAGTGACACACTTAGCCTCTGTCGCCATTTAGCCATTCCCACTACCCCTGACAAGTTCACAAATCAGTATTTCACCTCAGGACTGCAGCTCTGGGATCACAAACCTGTAGGAAACCAGACTGCAATCGTTCCACTTTCTCTTTAGCCATCTCCCTCAAGTGCATTCGTCGAGAGGAATCCTGCCTAAATCTGAATGAAAAGGCTGGCCCCTTGCTGTGCGGAGCTTTTGGAGACCTGCGGACTTTGCATCTTTTGTTTACATTGCATGAGGAGTGGACTGCCTTACCTGGGCTGTTAAGTTCAGTCTTAGAAAATCTTCAAAACGCATGAGCGTAAGGAGCTTAGCCTAGAGTAGGCAATTCAAGCTATTACCCCTCCTATTGAAATGACAAATTAGAAATGTAAAACAGTCTGTCTTGGCATTAGCATGGGAAAAGCTGCTTTGCAAGTGAGTTAATCATAAGGCGAAAATACCACATTACAGAAAGTAGGCTTTTATGCTGGGTTCTTTAGCACTGGATGCATCACGTCGTGTAAGCAATAAGCACTTATACATATACGTACAGTCACGCATAGTAATAGAGTATCTGTTGTTTTGTGCATAGAATAACAGTGAATGTTTGTGTTTATTGGTTATGTTTGTTAACTGAACGCATATGTAATCGACATGTTGAACATTACAGAAGTAAAATAAGCTACATAAACCAAGAAAGCTTTAAAAAGAGAAGAGAACTGGGTTGTTTTTGGTGAATGCAAGAGCATTGCATATTTTAAGTTAATTTATTTGGATGATGTGCCACTGAAATAAGCACACATTTATTAATTTGGTAAATATCTACAGCTACCGTCATGGTTCAAAAAGAGATTACACCTCTAATGTTTTACATTTACATAGAGTAGGAGTAAGTCATATCAATATTTATGTGCTGATTTGCATAGATTAAGTCATAATGCGCACAATTAATAATGCTTTATTGCCTAATTTTGCTACTAAAAGTATTAGAATTAAAAAGATGTTTTTGAAAAATATATATTTAGCTTGCAGTATGTTATTCGAATTAGGCTAATGTTGCTTTTTGTGTTTTCTTTAGCTTTATTTTTCAAAGGCGCTAATAACATGCTCTTATTTATGTACTGAGAAATAAAAATGTAACTAGGTTATTTTAACTCCAAATAATGCCTTACAATTTTCACATATATACATGTTTCTTGTACATATCCCTGATAAGGTCTTAAAATAACTTCTAAAATGCCATACACTGTAGTTAGGTTTCTCTTCCTGTTTACACTTAGTTGAATCCCCTAGTGCCAGAAAAGGAGAGAAATCTTTGTTTAGACTGCCGAGCACAAAGGAACCAGAGCACCCGGGAGCTGTAGAGGTGGGCCAGCCATTGGCTGCTGCATGACAGCCTGGGAAAGTTAGAGGTGCCATCTGGTGAGAGGGGGCCAAAGGATAGCAAGGGTGACCTTTGACCCAGATTCTGCTTTTAGCAAACATCTCCATGCGGATTTATGGGCTGTTAAGGAACAATAACGGCTGCGCTAGGCTGCAGGCAAGCAAGCCTCACATCTTCAGGTGATGGGGCGAATTATGTGACAAGCATGAATTCATGAGGGGGTCGAGGACTGAAAATGAAAATGACCATGCTAGTCAATTATGAAGATAATTTCACATTTGCTCTTGTTTAAGAAAGCTCTTTAGGGTTTATTTTGAAATAGAATAGCACTGCGTGTCATTTGTAATTTTTATCACTGAGCAAAAGAGCAAGTCTGAAGTCACAAGTTTCAAGAGAGGCAAGAGTTCAGTCTAGTTTCCATTTAGATGGAACAGACTGACCTGAGACCGGAACTTATAATGACTTACGCATGCAAAAAGGAACGCAAAAGACCATTTCTGTGTTTATAGTTGAAAGGGCAAGTAAACAGGAAAAACTGTCAGACGTCAATAATAAAGGACTGAACTTCACCCACAGCCAGTGATCAGGCACTCTTCATTACTTAATGGCTGTAGGCCATTTCTAAAGACCTTTTACACTTCTCTTTTTTGCTCTCCTCCTTCATATTCTTTCTTTTCCCTCCTTTTTTTCATTTTAAAAGGGGGGATGGGTGAATCTATAAGAGGATTTGGCCTTGAATAGACTTTTGTTTTGCCCTTTCTGTTGCCTCCTGACTGTGTCAATTACAGGGTGCCCCTTCGTGAAGGCTCTGGCTCTTCTAAGACAGGACCCTGACCAGCTAGTTAACATTCACAGGCAAACATGGGAAAGCGGCGCTATGAAGCAAACACCAACGCCTTAGAGATCTGCCATCGAAGGCATGTCAAGGAAGGTCATACGAGTCACGCTAACCAGATGAGCGTTATTTGACACATCGCCGAATCATCTTTATTCTCGCCTGCCTTACTAAACGCCAAGTGAATGTCGAAATGTGAAGAAACTCTCCCAAAACATTAGCATCACTTTTAGCACCCAGACCACGTAATACTTTGTCCTGCCATGATAAATACATGGCCTCCGGGCAGCGCTCAGAGAACATCGCTGGAACGTATAATGAACCGTCCGGCAGTTCCAATCTCTTTCGCGGCACGATGACATCACACATGCAAATGGCTCTGACCAGGGTGGCATTTCGCAGTGGGAGTTGAAGAATGACAGCCATGCGTTTGGTGTGCTGTATAATTCTGGCTATAATCATGATCTTGAGAATCAGCAGATAGTCTCTGCCGTCACATAATAATGCTGTGTTTTCTCATATATCTCAATCCACTCAATGGTCAATGGTCTCTTTGTTCCATCCACCCCCCCTCCCTTTGACAGTCTTTAAAATCATCAGGGTCCGTCACATTCCTGCTCCCCATAAGGGGAAGGGATTCTATTGAAGTGTAGATCACACATGTGGCGTAGTCGCATTCCGCACCCCAAGAAATGCCTGGGCAAGAATTCCAAGGACTTCTGCTGCATCATCGCAATAGTAGTGATGCCATCGAGACGTCAGAGCTTTGATGCTTTTGAGACGAGTGAATAGAGGGAGCAGGACGCATGTATGCGTCTTTGAATTTCATCATCGTCGGTGAAGAGCGATGAAATTTGCACTGGTATTTCTTAACAAGTAGATTCTGTGGGGTCTGTAAATGCCTTTTCTTCATGTATTAGACACGTCTCCTTTATGTGTGCATTCCTAGAGAGACATCAGCCATTTAATTCTCATCTGGGCTTTATCTCATGAAGCCTTTTGGGTATTTACTGCAGATTCCACTTTTTTTTTCTATTAAAGAGTAAGAAAGATGGTTAAAATTAAAGTATAGCTGTCACAACGTCAATATTTTGTGTGTCAACGTATCAAGGGTTTCCTGATTCTCCTTCAGTAATTAGGTCAAAATGGCTTGTCCTTGTCGTATCTGTCCAGTGGCTGTGAATAAAACCACTTCACTCCCTTTTCCTCTCTCTCTCTCTCTCTCTCTCTCTCTCTCTCCTCCACCCCTCTGAGAGGAATAGTTGGTGGGGGGGAAAGCTCAGAAAAGCAATATTGTCCTGTAGGGCTCTGACACTCATGAAATTAATCTATTATCTTCCTGTGCAGCTGCCATGTAGTGATACAAGGTGGCTGACAAGTCCTCTCCTGCCATTGTAGTGCCGTGACATTTGGCCATTCAGTTCAGCGTGCTGACATGGGCAAGAATCGCGAGTTGCTAAATTAACGTAACGAACGGCGAGATGAGAGCAAAGGAGCGTTCGGAGGCCAAGCGGGACAGTAGGATAAATTTCAGCTTTCTATTTAAAGGCCTGACCTCAGCACCTTGCTGCAAGAGCTGCCTTTATTACAGGAGAAGGTTAAAAACACCTTAAGCTGGGTTAGACTGGGGCTTTTGATACTGGCTTTGGTCTGTTCAGTATCTCAAGTAAACCTCCACTCTCTAAATGCAAATCTGTTTTCAGTCGTGCAGAGGTATTTCAGCTGTTTTCAAATTAGTGTCATTTTGGTGTGGTAACGAACTATTCAGTGGGAAACAATTATTCAGTGCTCTTCTAAACTGCACTCTCAGTTTTAGTTTTAAGGTTTAATATGATTTATTGGCATGATGAGCAACTGTAGTCTGTATTATCAATGATTGGCAGCAAAAATATATATTATACAAATGTTGAAAATGTTGAACATTTATATGAAATATAAAATGATGCAGAGATAAACTCAAAACAATAAGAAGAAAAACAAACCTCAAAAACCTCTCTCAGAGAGATGGTTAAATTTGTATCACAGAAATGCAAAGTAATTATTATTTATTTATTATGAGCAATACATTTATGATACATTTACCTTGATTTACAGTAAGTGCCAGCTAAAATGTCAGTAAGTGTTACAATAGATATGCCAATACATATTTTCAGGAATATTTACAACACAAACAAAAAATAAAAGACTAAAAAAATACAAATTATTTGTAAAGAAATACCTTTTACCTTTTCATATTACATTTTAACCAAAGTTAACTCCTAAATTTGTGTTTTTTATATATATTTTTTTTTAAATACAGTTGAAGTATTTAATTGAAACATTAAAAAGTCCTCTAGCATTTGCCTAAGTGAAGTTTATTTATAAATTAATTTCGAGAGGATCACGTGATTATGATTGAACACGGCTGGTTCTGCATTAACTATGTATGATCCACCAATCAGACGATTCCTAACCCACTATAAAGAGCCAGGGCTACTTACTACAGTCATCTTCGATTTGAAGAATCCCCCCTTCCACCCCTACTCCTCCACCTTTTCTTTCATAGGGTGGCACGGTGGCCCAGTTGATTAACACCTTTCCTCGCAGCAAGAATGTCACCGGTTCTAGTCCTTCAACAGGCCGGCGGTTGTTTCTGTGCGAAGTTAGCATGTTCCTTCCCGTGCTCGCGTGGGTTTCACCTGGGTTCTTCGGTTTCCTCACACATTCCAAAAACATGCACTACAAGTTAATTGATCAATTTAAATTTAGCACGAGTCAAACTTTTATCCAGCATCATATCTTTTAATAGCAATTATTTTCTGTTAGCAACACTTATAAATAAGGGGGGAGTTCTCGAGATCTACCTGAACTCAAAGCTCCCCTCTCGTCCTGCGAACGGGAGGGAGCCCAGGGATCAAGAACCTTTGGGCTCAGGGCTCTCTCCCGGGACAGCATGCCAAACTTGCTTTATAATCAATCATCGTAACACTTTATTTTGATGGTCCATTTGAGTATTAGTAGACTGTCTGCTTAATAGCTGTTGATACTGACATTTAACAGTCCTTCAACAGACATTTAACTGACTATAAGAAACTTTGCAAGTACATGTCAACTTACAACCCCAACCTAACAGTCTACTTATAATCTAAGGAGAATTAGTTGCAAAGGAACTTAAATTCAACAAACGGACCATCAAAATAAAGTGTGACCCAATCATCAGCTAAGTTGAAAAAATAACCCTTAGTGTCAACACTTGTATGCCTTAATATAATGTAAATAATGTTTCTATGAATGTGTAGAAAAAAACACACAATATATTTATATAATAATAATAATAATAATAATAATAATAATAATAATAATAATAATAA
>CAIGQZ010022722.1:643213-654666 GCA_903798205.1 Danio tinwini
GTGTGTGTGTGTGTGTGTGTGTGTGTGTGTGTGTGCATCGTTCTGTGTAATGTTTGTATGTTTACGACCACCAACAAGCATAGTGGGGGTCAAGAGACAGAGGAGTTATTATTTTGGGGGTCACAGGCTAAAAATGTTTGGGAACCCCTGCATTAGACAACCTCTGTAAATTCTGTAGCCAATTGAAAAAACGGGGTGCTAATAATTTTGACCTTAAAATTACTTTAAAACAATTTAAAACAGTGTAGCGTTCAAAAGCTTTAATCAGTTTTTTTTTTAAAGATTGCTGTTTCTAGACCCACAAGGTAGTGTTTTTATCTAAAAACACTGTGATTTAAAGTCCCCTGAACCTTAATTCAGTAGAGCTTTTTTATATGAGTGCAGTCTTGTAAAAAGTCATTTTGATTCAAAGGATTCATCGATTACTTGTGTTGAATTCCTGTTTTGGCATGTTTGATATCAGTAAAGGTTTGGTTGTATTCTTAAACTGAAATAAAATGGCTTGTCAACAGCGCAGCTCTTTTGGCAAGGTCACTTTTATTCTGTTTACTTTTCAAAAGATTATTTACCCTCTGGGTTTTTGAAAGCATCCTGTGAAAGTTCACCCAAGAAAAGCAGAGGAAAAGAAAATATACACTCTCTCATCTTAGATCACGGACAGAATTATGAAGTTGGGATTCGGGATGCCAGAGCTCATTATAAAAGGAGGAATTCGATCTGCATAGTTACAGTGCGTGCTTGATAAATGTCTGGGTGGGATCCTGCTTTTACTTTCTCATCACTTTAGCCAAACTCTTTTTTTTTGTCCTCCTTTTTCCCAAATTTATTTTGCAACAAACTAATCTTACTTAACTTTTTTTTATGACACATAAGATGGAGATACATTATATACTCTCAAACAAGATTTCCCAATCTACTACTGGATTCTACTACATCCCTTCTTGTATTGTTTGCCTTCAAACTACAAATTTCTCAATATTAAAATTTGTCATATCCCCCATGCCGCCCCAGTGGACAAACTAACAAATCTAAAAACTAGCCAAAACTGTTCATTAACTTTAAGCATGCTTGAAAAATAGGGCAGCTTACATACAGTACATGCATCCTGTTTTAATGACAAAAATCAGGTCACGTGTTGGTCGTGTGGTTAATTCTGTAATATTCGATGCATTTCATTCATGATTCGTTTATGACATTTTCACTGTTTTAATGACTTTAATGACCTTTGTGCTGTTTTAATTAGACATTTCAAGCATTCATAACCACAAATGCTTACTGCAGTTCTGAATATTGAATATAACTCACTTAAAAAAAATTATGTTTGCTTTTTGTTTAAACTACTTATTTAAAATAAGCTACACAACACAACTCTTTGAATTTGGAGGAACACTTAATTGTTTTATGCTCAATCCATTTAAATGAGTAAAAAGTTAACTTAAGTCCATCATGTTGTCCTGACACAAAATGATTGTGTGGAACCCAACATTTTTTACAGTGTTGTCTGGTGTTTTATACAAACTAAGTTACTTATCATTTTCATAATTTTTTATATTTACTACCACATCATGACCTGCATAATGTGGTGGAGACATGAATGCATTGCAAAGCAGCTTCCGGGTTCAAGCGCTATATCAAACTGTAACTCAACAAATGGTAATAATAAATGTTTATAAAGTGATATATAACTTTTTGATGAAAAAAGTAGTGTAATATGAAAATCATGATCGCAATACATATAAGAAATTATGATTATAATAAACTTTGCAAGTAGATATCAACTTACTCTAAACCTAACTCCAACCCCAACCCTGACAGTCTACTTATAATCTAATGAGAATTAGTTGACATGTAGATGCAATGTAGCTTAAATTAAACAAACGGACCATCAAAATATAGCCATGCCTATTATCAGATGGCCAGAAAGAGATTTATTATTATTTTTTTTTTATAAATTGTTAAAATATTGGTGTTTGTGATGCAGCAAGTCCATAAACTGTTGTGTACATCGTGATTTTTTTTATAAAATTCACTTTAATGTAAAATATGAGTAAAAATTGGTCATAAGAGAATATTTTCTCAATTTAAATAAGTAGCGGCTTGGACTCGGAAACAGTATCCAACAAAATCTCACGGCAATTTGTAACTTTTTAATTTACTGGCTAATTCGTATGATTTCGTACAATCAAATTTTGACAAATTAGTACGATTTGCTCATTACCTAATGACGGTTGGGGTTAGGTGCCACACCTCCTTTTTAAAATCATACATTTTTGTACGACAGAACTCAGGAGAACACAGTACAGTACAGAATGAATTAGCCACTAAACTTGACAAAACGTAAAATACGTTTCCCTACATAACGACTTAAAAATTGAATATATTTTTAATGTTTTGTTTTTATTCTGTAGTTATATTTTTTCTGTAGTTCCTCTTAAAATACTTACGATTCAATACATCACGACTTAAAAAGTTAATAATATATTTTTTACGTTTTTTTTTCTGTAGTTATAATGAAATCCTTTTGAGTTCTTCTTTCTTTTTTTAGTTAGACATATTCAGAAACAGTTTAGGGAATAATAACATTTGGGACAGAATGTTGAATGCAAACTTGCGTGGGGCGGATTAAACCATCAATAAGCACTATCAGTAGTGTTAGGCTCCAGACTAATGATTTATACTCCCTAACATGGGACTGATCTCTATCAGATTGATGAATGCACTAACCAATCATGTTCCTGCAAACCCACAGCATGTACATACACCAATAAGTGATGATAAACGGCTCCCGTCAGAGTTATTTATGCATTGAAGGGGGACTTGCATTGGCCTGCCATGGGGTGGGGTTTCCATAGTCATTCTCCTGATCGGTAGGTGGTCTCTTTTTTCACTTGCTTTCCTGGTCTCATCCTCCCCTGATCTAGAGGTTGTGCTTAACCTCCCTCACAGATGGCTGAGGGATGCGTCCCAGCCAGGGAGAGGCCTGTGGCCCATGGTTCATCCCACACAATCTCACTACAGAACCCCCCCACACACAGTTTATGTTCCTCAGATGCCTGCGGTGGACATGGAAAGATGCACATGGGGGATCTGGAGGCCATAAATGGGCTTGTCATCAAGGAACATTGCTCTTCTTACATCCTGTCTCTGTTTAACATGTTTAATGTGTGGGTGTGAACATGTGTCCACAATGCTCATGTCATGGCGTTATAGTTATTATGTATGGTTATTTTAGTTGTGGTCATTATATCCACTTCTGATATTTAGCTTTTGTTGGTCTGACTATATCTTCAGATAGCTTGTTGAGCAACAGAGATATGTAAATTTTGTATGGGTATTTTAAGGGCTCTATCATACACCGTCTTTGACACAATTTTAGTTTTTTTTTTGTTTAGTTTTTTAGATTTGTTTAGTTTTTTTCAACCCTAATTTTTATGTTTTGCACCACGTTATTTAAATAGCAAATTCATTTGTGCCACTTTGTGGATGGGTGATGGGTGTGCTGGTCTGAAATAGAGGTGTGTTAAGGCGCATTGTTCCTGCGTTGCTATTTTGAGGAACTGAAATAGACTGCACCATTGACCAACTAAAAGTAAAGTCCAGATAGTTATGTCATAGGTTAGTTATGCACCTATGCAGGTTCAAACACTTATACAGGGCTCATTACACACAGCTTCCCGAGCCGTTCCCACACACTTGATTATTATGGTTCATTTATTTTTTGGTGGAAATTAGAACTGAATTTAGAAACAAATCTTTGCACTTAACTAACGAAATTAAATATGTAATAGATGTTTTCAATGGAGTGAGTTTTCACCGTTTCCTCAGCCATGAAAGTAAAGGAGTAAAGAGTAAAAGTAAAGAGAAAGTAAAGAGGCTGAATAGAGGAGGCTCATTCTTTATCCTCATGCCAGCCTGATCTCACGAGGAAACGTAAGTATTTTACATTTTGTCAGTTTAGTGAGTAATTTGTACGAAATCGTATGAGTTGAGTCGTACGAAAATGCAAAAATTTTTTAAAAAGGAGGCGTGACACCCAACTCCACCCCTAAACCCAACCGTTATTGGGTGATGAGCAAATCGTACTAAATGGTACGAAAAAGATTGAAAGATTTCAACAAATTAGCCACTAAATCAAAATATTACAAATTGCTGTGAGATTGTGTTGGCTTGTGCTGCAGATGGTCTGTTTAAATGCTTTCTTGCTAGTTAAGCGTTCAGTGTTTCCACTTACAAAGTTCCTCCATGTAAATAGCAAATGCACCATGGCGCGATGCAACTGACTCCTAATAGGAATGGTACCATGTGCTGGGGCACAGAGTGTATTTTTCCGTCCATAAAATAGCAAAAGTGGATTCGGACATGCCCTTAATACTTTTGCTCCATGCACTTTAGACTTTGCACCTAGATTGTTGAAAATAGAGCCCTAAATGTATCAGTCTGATGTGTTCATTTTAATCATTCATTCATTCATTTTTTTCAGCTTAGTCCCTTTAATTAATCTGGGGTCGCCACAGCGGAACCGCCAACTCATCCAGCATTTGTTTTACGCAGCGAATGCCCTTCCAGCGGCAACCCATCTCTGGGAAACATCCATGCACACACATTCACACTCATACACTACGGACAATTTGGCCTACCCAATTTACTGCATGTCTTTGGACTGTGGGGGAAACCGGAGCACCCGGAGGAAACTCACACAAATGCAGAGAGAACATGCAAACTCCACACAGAAACACCAACTGACCCAGCCGAGGCTTGAACCAGCGACCTTCTACTGCGCCATATAACTTTGTATAACTTCTTGTCAACTAGTAATCATAAGAGTATTAGCATGCTGCTCACAAAATTTATTTTGATGATCCCCCAACAGCTTTGCAAGTACATATGTACCTCTTTTCCACCAACACATTTTCTAGTGTGGGTTTGGAGCCAGAGACTGGTTCCTAATTGGTTCTTTTTTTTTCAACATCGTTGGACGAAAAGTAAGGCTGTGTGATAAATCAAGGTGATTTTTATCATATATTGTTATATATCGTATATTTGTTAAAATTTGAATTTAATTTATTTGGTTAATAATAAAATTGAGATAATCATTTTGTGATAACAACAGCTGTTTGCATAACTTCTCAACAAACTACAGCTATGTCTAGTATGTAAATGCTGCACATGAAATCATCACATGCAAAAGCATGGTTTTATTCAAAACTCACCTTGTAACTTTAGTCAAGTGTTTGCAAAAAGTCCTTCTGAGAGATGATTGCATAGTTGTAAACGCACATGATGAATCAATGAAAGCAGTTTAATATTCTGTTACTGTTTTTCCCCAGTGGATTTCTTGTATATTTCTTCATGTGTTTCTAAATTGAGGGGTTTGTGGGATTCTGCGGGAGCGCCCTCTTTGGAGGAGATTTACTTCAAATCACACCATGCATCCTTGAGAAAATGTGCACGACAATTGCAGCTTTGCTCAATCACATTTGCAATTTCTATTTGATGATTCGCCCTAAGTACAAGTAAGAACTGCTCATGTCAGGAGCTGGGGGTGGGCTTATCATTATTTCTTCCTTTGTAATCTCCATTCACACAAACTATAGATGCTACTGTATCTTTGGAAGCTGAAATAAGTTTGCAATGTTGTTAACATTAATAGAAATTGTTGATGCTGCATTGTATTTGGTGTTTTTACATTTGTGTTGCTGGCAAGAATAATATATATGCAATGGCATCAGATCTGACTCTACCGTGGCTCTTCATGTTTATTGAAGGCTCACCAGATGAACCAGCTTCAAAACGACTAAAGCACTGGCTCCTGGTTTGTTCATTCATTCATTTTTCCTTCAGCTTAGTCCCTTTATTCATCAGGGGTTCACCAAAGCAGATTAAACCTCCAACTCGAGGGGAACCGGAGCACCTGGAGGAAACCTACGCCATACAACATGCATACTCCATACAGAAATGCCAACTGACCCAGCCGGGATTCAAACTAGTGACTTTCTTGCTGTAAGGTGACAGTGCTAGCCACTGAGCCACCATGTCGCCGTCCAGGTTTGTGCTGGTGTAAAAAAAAAAGATATATTAGTGTACTAACCATAATCATAGTTACTAACCCTAATTATTATGCACATAATATAGTCAGTGTTGTGCAAGTTCCTTTTAAACTGTTATACATTACAGATTACTTGTTACTGTTATTTAAAAGTAATCCCTTACTTTACAATATTACTGTCTCAGAACTGGAATATGTTACATGACTCTTATATTACTTTTTAGTTACTTCCACCAAAATAACTACAGAATTAGAACTTAACATTCTAAAACGACCAAATGTACTGCAGAGCATTTTTACATCCAGTAGAAAGCGATGTAGTACAATGACTGTGACCTATCCAGGTGCTTGTGCACCGATTTCCTCTGTTTGTAGACAAAACTGATTGCAAGCTCTCAAATATATACACTGCTCGTGTGCAAATTTTCTCATGTTCTCTGAAATATGTACTGCTCAAACTCAAATTTTCTTGCGCGCTCTCAGTGCACTCGCTTAGTGAGATGATATGCAGACTCACAATTTGTGTCTTGTGTTCCCTCTTATATTCATGCTTTTTGATGATTTATATTGGTGCACTATTTATTAACAATAACCAAAATACAAAAATAGACTTGCATATAAAAATTTTAATCTAATAATCCATAACATTTTGGGCTGTATGTTATATGATGAGATATTTCCAGTATCAAACACTTAAAGACACAGCGAATAGACGTTGGATGTTAAGAATACATTTTATTTTAAGAACATTGGTTAAACATCCGAAGGTGCACCATACTAATCAAATAAAAAAAAACATTTAAACAAAAATATAACTAACGCAAGCAGAAATTGCAGTAACTGTTATAGAAAATAGGGAAACACTTTGGATATGGCATTATAGCCTACTGTACTATTCACTCTTATAAATCTCACTATCAATCCCATTTTATCGTGGCAGCTAAAATAAAGTGAACTAGTCTCTGCTGTCTTCCACATTGTTGATGAGATTTTGGAGGACATTTTCCCTGTCATCATCTTCATTTTGAGGAAAAGCTGTTCCACAGGGCCCCTGAACACGTATATTGGCATGTACAGTGTTTTAAACTTTATAGTAAAGTACTTTGAATAATATGTTGTGGTAATACTATAGTTGCTATGATAACACAACAAGTGTAATATAAACAAATGACCCAATGCTGTATTTTTTTTTTTTTTACAATATATGATATATTATACTACAATTCACAACACTTTACCGTAGTAAAACTACACTTTGTATTTCATTTTATCAGTTCACTATTCTTAATACTACAGTATGCTGAAGCATTCATTAACAAGTTGTAAATAATACTAGCCTAAAACATAGGCAGTATATGTAACCTAACACTCAAAAACACTAGAATTTATTATAGAATTTACCTTAACCTTTTAGTATTCCGTGTATTGTTAATAAATGGTGTAGCAATATATAAACCATATCAACAATCTTGGGATAACCAATTTATCAGGAGGATCTCTGGAGAGCATGAAAGGAAGAGGAAACAAAAGGCACAAAATGTAAGTCTGCATCATCTGATGGAGCGAGAGCAGATAATTCGCACGTGAGCAGCCAATGTTTTGAGTGCGCGCAAGAAGTTTTGTCCACGAACAGAGGAAACCGGCATGTGAGCAAAAATAGTTGCTCGCTCTCGACTTGTAATACAGTGCTTATGATATTTGTCAGTGAAATAACGGCATATGAGCGTACGTCTATCTCGCGAATGTACTATCTTCTGCCATTTTTATCTTTTTAGGGCTTAAGGTTGCTGCAAACCGCCTCGAACCTCTAGCTCAGAGGCTGAAATCATTCCGCGTTCAAAGTAAAAAGTTCCAATAGCCAGTGGGAGATTAATGACAATACACATGTATCTTCACTAATCACTAACAGGAAGTACAACTTACTTGCGGTATTTTTTTATTTGTTAATGTCTTGTGGGCGAAAAGTTTGTTGTAACGCAATCATTACTGAATATGTACAGAGTAAAATATTGCTGAAAATGTATTAGTAATGCCTTACACTACTGCGTTACAGGAAAATGTAATATGTTACTGTAATACATTACTTTTGTAACGCATTACTCCCAACACTGAACATAGTTAGCATGTTGTATAGTTAGGTTTTAATGTTCATTTATTTCATCATTTAACTTGGTTACAATTTTTTTTTTCTTCCTTGATTTTTTTTTTCACCTTCTGTTTTCTTTTGATGGACATTTCTCACAGTTCTGAGTGTTTCACAGCCGATGAGTTGAAGATTTTATTGTGTAAGTGAGTTGTGTGTGCTGCTGACCTCAAAACTGGGGCTTTATGAGCTTTCTCTTCTCATCCACTGGTTTGCTTCCTCCATGTCTCCATCTTTTTTTGTCATCTGTGCATTAACTCACAAGTTTATGGATGAAGAGGGAATACAAGGAGTAGGGTTTCTGTGAAGGACAGTTTGAATTGTGGAAATACAATGCGTCTGTGTGTGTGACTACGTTTACATGGACACCAATAATCCGATTTTAATATGATTAAAACAATACTCTGATTAAGAGTCTACCATGTAAACAGTGATTTTTAATTAATTTAATCCGATTAAGGTCATAATTGGACTAAAATGGAATTAAGACATGTAGTGTATGCTGATTTTAGTCGCATTACAAAAGTGCAGTACAGACATGTAAACACCGTAATCAAACTATTACCGATGTGTAGGACTTTCTCCGCATTCTGTGACAGGATAGTCTATACACACACAGCTGTTTGACACTATTCTCTTCATCAGTGAAGGACCAAAAACACACACATATCACAAAATGTGTTTAGTTTTTTTTTCCATGCGACGTTTGGTATCAACTTCCATTAAAGCAACACTCTTCCAGCAGTTCATACTCACATTAAATACCTTGTTTGACACGAGGGGCCTGCATGAAATGCTACTAAATGAAAGTGAAAGTGCCAAACTGCAGTTGAAGTCGACAAATAAAAAATGAAACACCTGAAAATTTCATGAAACTCTAGAGGAAATGTGGATAATGAAATGACATTAATTGATTATGTGCTATAACATGTAAAACCAGCCTGATCTCACAATAAAATGTAAGTATTTTACGTTTTATCAGTTTAGTTATCAAATTCGTATGAATTCCTACAAGTTCAGTCATATGAAAATGTACGTCATTAAAAAGGAGGCGTGGCACCCAACCCCACCCCTAAACCCAACCGTCATTGGGTGATGAGCAAATCGTACTAAAGGCTTTAGGAGGCAGATAAATCTTTTACATTTATTGTAAATTGTTTGAATAAATGTAAGTTCGTTATTGTCCTTTCATAAAGTCCTTTGGCGTAAGCCCCGTCTATGGTGCAGAACTCTGGATGAGCTGGCAAATCCTGCCTGAAGATGAACAACCCCCAATTGGAGATGAAGCCAACCTGGCAGTGGTGAGGAGGATGGAGGGAAACTTCCGCAATGTCACCTAAGTACAGCAGAACATATTGTTTAGATGAAACATGGCTTATATGTAGCGTGCTTGGTTGTTATAGGCTGACGAGATAATTATTATGAATGACATGACATACCAGTCTTCCTGGCAGGACTATTGCTAAAGCTTTCATTTCCGCATCATTCGAGTCACCTGGTGTGTGTTAAGATGTGTTGAGTGTTTAGATATGCTGAAAACCCTTAACTTTGTGTTAACCGTATATACTGCTTGATGCACAAGTATAATTATGCAAGAGTATAAGGGTATTTTTTGATAATAAAAGCATGTATTAATGTAACTTATTAACATTTAATTGATTGGAAATTAGTTGACATTTATGAAAACAAATTGTGGCAGCACAATGGCTCAGTGGTTAGCACTGTCGCCTCACAGCAAGAAAGTTGCTGGTTCGAGTCCTGGCTGGGTTGGCTGGCATTTCTTTGTGGAGTTTGCATGCTCTCTGTGAGTTTGCTTGGGTTTTCTCCAGGTGCTCTGGTTCCCCCCACAGTCCAAAGGCATGCGCTATAGATGAATTGAATGAACTAAATTGGCCGTAGTTTATGTGTGTGAATGTGAGATTGTATGGGTGTTTCCCAGTGCTGGGTTGCGGCTGGAAGGGCATTCGCTGTGTAAAAACACATGCTGGATAAGTTGGTGGTTAATTCCGCTGTGGCAAATTCTGATAAATAAAGCGATTAAGCCAAAAGAAAATGAATGAATGAAAACAAATTGCACAAATTAGTTTATTATTAAAATTTAAATATAATCAACATTGTAACAGGTATTAATGCAAGACCTGTGTCAGCACAAACATGTACCATTAAATAAAATTAAGCTCTGCTAACTTATATATGAGTTAGTTTACTCACATGTTTTAATGCAACAACTTTCCACAGACGTTTTGAGTAATCTGAACCTCAGGTTTTACGGTGCTGAACAATGCTGAAGTGCAGAGAGGACTCGCCTGTAAATGTCATGTTCCTTCAGACGGCCTGAACAGATGAGGTGCAGGCCATGGTTCGACTTAAACCCACACACACTTAAACACACAGGTGTCCTAAAGCACTTGCAGTAAGAGCAGGGGTCTGGGAAGTGCATCTCCATGAGCACACCGACTCTTTAATTGCAGAAGTTTCCCAGCTCAAACTGTTAAACAGACTTTGGGCCACTGTGCTCGAGCCATCTAAACGAACGTGACAGTTATTGGCCCCTCTCGCCCAGGAAAAAAAACATTGAGCTATTTCCTGTTGTGTCCCATTTCGCAGTAGGAGTGTATTCCCATGCATTTGATATGGCCATATTAACCATGCACTCGTGAGCTCAGTCCATAACTCATGACTAGGGCTGAAATTTACAGCTCTTCACTACATTATAACATTCTGTGCTGGTGCTTTTTTTTCTCCCTCTTTTTCTCGATTGACCAGATTTCTAATAATAACTTTTTATTTTTATTTCATAAAGCATGTAATGTTCGTGTTCTGTCTGTCAATGAATTTGTTTGAATAGCACTCTTGGTTATAATAGAATAGTTGACAATGGGTATTTGCCTTTAGTTGGCAGTTTACTACAAATGCTCTTGGGGCAGAGTAGGACTCCTTTGTATTTAGTACAAATACATTATTCTTGACTGCTACTTCAATTTTTAAGTTAAAAAATGAGGTTAAAGGTTTTATTTTATATTCAATTACTGTATAAACATAGGTTCACATTGATTGATTGATTGATTGATTGATTTATTTGTTGGTTGGTTGGTTGATTGATCCAATTTAATAATATAATAATTTTATTGATTGATTGAGTAATTGATTGATTGATTGATTGATTGATGCAATTTAGTAATTGGATTGATTGATTGATTGATTGATTGATTGATTGATTGATTGATTGATTGATTGATTGATTGATTGATTGATTGATTGATT
>CAIGQZ010022722.1:656055-674999 GCA_903798205.1 Danio tinwini
CCATCCATCCATCCATCCATCCATCCATCCATCCATCCATCCATCCACCGACCCATCCATCCATCCATCCATCTATCTATCTATTTGTAAATAAATTCCACTGCAACATGAAAAAGATTAATGAAACACTTAAGCTCTACTGAATATTGTCTGTGATGCTAAAATATAATGCCTAATTTTATATCTTGCAATTATTGATATAACTAAATAAGCAAAGACAATTGCAAGAATGTAAAACTAAAATTGAATCCCAAGAAAAGTACAGTGAGTCTTAGCTAAAACAGCATTAGCTCACTAGCTCAAACTATGTTATAATTTTGAAAGAGTTATTGCGTAATCTGACAAAGACAGGAGTGAGAAACATATACTTGACGAATGATTTGTGTCAGCAAAAAAAAAAAAAAAAAACTATGTACGTCATAAGGCGTTATGATGGAAGTAGAAACCTGTGAGTGTGGTTGTCCACAAGGTGAGGGTTTTACTTTCTTATCATTGTGTTCTGCTTTTATTATCTTTTCATTGCTTATCTCTCGCTCTTTATCCAGTTTCGCTTAGCAAGTCTTTGTTCATTGGCAGCCTGGACAATTTCAGCATACACTATAAAAAAGGCAGGGTTCACACAATTCATTTATGTTGTCCCAACACAAATCGATTAGGTTAACAATTATTTGTCCAATAAAATCGCAAGAACTGCGTTGTTTCAGCCCATTTTAATTAGTTTGAACAAGTAAAAAAATAATAATTTTAAATGTGCAATTCCTGAAATTTAGGAAATTGCAATAGGGTTAGCAACATATATAACCCTTTTTACCAAATTTGGTTTCATTCATTCATTCATTCATTCATTCATTCATTCATTCATTCATTCATTCATTCATTCATTCATTCATTCATTTTCTTTTCGGCTTAGTCCCTTTATTAATCAGGGGGTTGCCACATCAGAATGGGCCGCCTACTTATCCAGCATTTGTTTTACGCAGCAGATGCCCTTCCAGCTGCAACCCATCACTAGGAAACACCCATACACTTTCATTCTCACACATAGACTATGGACAATTTCGCTTACCCAATTCACCTATACCACATGTCTTCTGACTCTGGGGTACCAGAGCACCCGGAGAAAACTCATGCAAACACGGGGAGAACATGCAAACTCCACACAGAAATGCCAACTGACCCAGCCGAGGTCAGTGACCTTCTTGCTGTAAGGTGACAGTGTTACCCACTGCGCCACCATGCCGCCCAAATTTTGTTTGTATTGGTTTTTTTTTTTTTTTTTTTTTTTTTGATCTTTGAGCTATTTTGGAAAGCAAATTGTACTTTATGTGACTATTTTTTATTGCTTCATATTTTAAGCAAATAAAATTGAATGAATGAATTAATAAATGAGTCAATAAATCAACAACAAACCAGCCAACCAACCAATCAATCAATCAATCAAAATTCCTAATAGTAGTAACAATGCAGTTAAACAAATTGTCAAGTTGAATAAACACTCTCACTATCACCACCACTACACACTGTTCCTTTATCAACTCACCTCATCAGCAAACACAAACTCAAAACACTAAAATGTCACGTTTCACCTCTCTGTCTGTATTTTCTTGTTGACTCTGTGTAATATTTTGTCAGGGGATTTGCTTCCCGCTATCTGGATTGTTTAATCCCCAGCACTGTTTCTGGCACCAGAACATGTAAACGGCAGTCTCGGTTTACTTGTCACTCTTTGAGTAGTTGGCTAATTTTATTTAGTTTCACACCGAGTCACTTAGCTCTATTTGTTTTGATAATTACCACCAAAGTTCCTTGAGGCAATACTTGCCCAGAAGGAAGATTCAAAGAAACCGAAAGACCTGGGCCTCTAGACCTCCTGACACCTCTAAAGCTCCCAGAGGGACTTGTCAGGGTCACCTCTCATTATCATGTTCTTGATAGTTCAGCACCTAGTCTTTGACATGCGGGATAAATTATAGTCAATGCTGAAGTTTTCTGGCCAAGAACCGCCCACTTAGACCAGTAGAGACCACTTAAATGACGTTTAAAATCAGCCAATTACTTTTTAGGTTGCTTTTGATGTAAAGATGATGGCACCAACCAGGCAAACGTCTGCTAAAACTTCTGTTCTTACTTAAAGCTTTTTAAAGGATAGCTCGCCCAAAAATAAAAATGTGCTGTTAATTAACTCACCCTCAGTGTATTTAAGATGTGAGTGACTTTAGTTTTTTTTTTTTTTTTTTTTTTTAGTGAAGAAATAAAAAAGACTTGTAACTGACAATCTTGAAATACAAGTCAACTGCTACCTGCACTTAAAAAAGCAAACAAACAGGCAGTACAATATTAATGGCATTAGCTCCTGATGATACATTAAGGTTAGGTGAAGTGAAATGAGTGATCTGTGCAGGAAACTCAACATCATTACCATTAATCTGCTGCAATCACATCTAACCAAGACACCGAATCACACACAGAATCAAGTCCATGAGAGTCTGGTCATTGCACTAGACATTAACTCACACACAAGCTGAAGCTGTTTGTTCACACTAAAAATAAAAAGGAAAACTTAATAATAACAATTCCTTACATTTATATAGCGTTTTTCCAGACACTCAAAGTGATTTAGACGGGAGTGGGGGGGTGATCTCCGTATTGCGCCAGACCACACACCAGCTGATTGGTGGAGAGGAAACAGAGTGATGAAGCCAATTATGATATGGGGATGGTTAGGAGGCTAGTGGGCAAATTTGGCCAGGATGCCGGGGTTAAACCCCTATTCTTTTTCAAAGGACATCCTAAAATTTTGTACGACCACAGAGAGTCAGGATCCTGGTTTAACGTTTAATCCGATAGACGGCGCTCACTGAGCAGTATAGAGTCCCCTTAACTATACTGGGGCTTTAGGACCCACACAGACCACAGGTTGAGTGCTCTCTGTTGAGGAAGACCTATATATTGTTCATTAAAATCGCACATGTGCTTATTCTTGATTGCCTATATATACAGTAGTTGTTTAAGTTGTGATTAAAACATTTTCTGTTTGTGTGTGAGTTTGTGCGGAGCGGAGAACCAGAATGTTAAGGAAATGATCATATACCTTTACTTTTGATAAATGTAACTAATGAAAAAAACATTATTTTGAACCAATTTTTTTTTCCTCTGTGAGGCACCATTTTCTGTTAACTCTCCCACCCACCATCTCTGTGTCTTTTTCTGCCTTCCTCTTTTCTTTCTCTCATTTTTCCCCTTTCTTCCTGAGGGGAACAAAGCGTGATCTTAGCCCTGGCTTGATCCCTGCGCTCTGAGCAGATAGTTCAGCCAGGATTAATATTCTCTGCCACTTTGATGTCAAAACCACATATCACAAAAACGAAAAGGATGGAGGGGGTGAGCAGGCTAAAGAAAGACAGTAGGGAACGAAAAGAAAGAACGACCAAAAAGGGATAGAGAGAGATACAAGAAGTGCAAGGAATGTGATAGATTCCTTCTTGGCAAGTAGGGACCAGATGTATAATCTGGTTGCAGCTTGCCAAGGAAGCAGATGCCCCCCTCTACCCTTCATCCAGCCTTGGCAAGCCGTGCGACACACCATACCAGGGGCCGTGTTTGTACAAGTGTATCACCTCAGCTACCATAAGTGGGGGGTCAAAGAGGGGGTGGTGGCCTACGCAGGTTTACTCTATTGGCTCTCTTCACCAGTGTCGCTGGCCCTGAACATTAGAACAATCAGTCCCCCCACCCACAAACTCTTCATCCTGACTGGTTCAGTAAAAAGGGGGTGGAGGGAAAACAAACAAATGGAGTGCTATATTACTGGATGAGAGTGCTTAGGCTGGTTTTAGAGGAAGGTGCCAAAGGTGAGAGCATCTTGTGGGCGAGAGCGCGCCCATAATCTTCTCCAGACGAGGGCATGGAGAGCTTTGCCCCTCTGCAGTAATTACATTAGAGTCAAATGAATCCCACGTATCTGACAGAAACACATTTTTGCCCTAGAGGAGAATCCCTGGCTAATTGAGATCTGCCAGGAGAGGAGTGGAGCAGGCACAAGAAGGGCCTACCTATGCTGTGAAGAGCTTTAAAGGGTTATGTGGGAGAGTGTGTGTTTTTGTTGAAGGATCAGTACTGGGGAATTATTTTTTTACTGTAGAGTGTTGCAATTTTTCTTTATGTGATACACAGAAGTAACTAATTGTTTTGCATGGTGATAAAAGCATTGCTTTAAGTTAGTGTTGCTGGGTTTTTTTTCTAATAATTTCTTTAAAACTCATAACATAATTGTACGTCATCCAGAGTAGAAGAGAGTAACAACACTTCTGGCCATTGGAGAGCTAGTTTTTGCGGTGTGTTCCATGCACTGGATGTAGTCAGGTTCATGTGACACAATTTAGCATGCTGAATTGGATTTTGTTGCCATCACAGTTTGAGGTTGGTTGTGCAGTTTAGATAATGAGCCAATGCATAATATTAATAATAAAGAAAGTGATAAAAGTTAGCAAAAACGTCACGATGGTACAGAAAAATGTACTGTACTGTATGATCGTAATGTCATCCTACCTGTATGCAAATATGTTCATAACAATATAATACACAGAGTCTCTGTGGCACAGTGGGTAGCATGATCGCCTTACAGCAAGAAGGTAGCTGGTTTGAACCCCGGCTGGGTCAGTTGGCAGTTCTGTGTGGATTTTGCATGTTCTCCCTGTGTTTGTGTGGGTTTCCTCCAGGTGCTCCGGTTCCCCCCACAGTCCAAATACATGCGCTATAGGTGAATTGAATAAGCTAAATAGGCTGTTGTGTATGTGTGTAAAAAGAGTGTGTATGGGTGTTTCCCAGTGTTGGGTTGCAGCTGGAAGTGCATGAATGAATGAAAATGATACACCTGGAAATTTTCAGAAACAGAACAACATAATTGATTTCCAATTTTGAACATTTACTAAATGAAGTATATTTTGTGGGCAACATGGTGGCTCAGTGGTAAGCACTGTCGCCTCACATCAAGAAGGTTGCTGGTTCGAGTCCCGGCTGGGTCAGTTGGCATTTGTGTCTTGAGTTTGCATGTTTGTGAATAAGTGCTTATGGATGTTGCCCAGTACTGGGTTGCAGCTGGAAGGGCAGTCGCTATGTAAAACATGCTGGATAAGTTGGCGGTTCATTCCACTGTGGCGACCCCTAATGAATAAAGGGACTAAGCCGAAGGAAAATTAATGAATGAATTACTGAAATGTCATTGTACTTGCTACAAAAAAGTTACCTAAACTCATTAGCTCATTAAGCAAAAATTAATTTAATTGAATTGAAATTGAATAAATGAGTATATAAAAGAGTTAATTCATGTGTTTTTAATTTGATACTGTATAAATATTAGTTTTTAAAATTAAATGGTTAAAGCCAATCACTTTCCTCAAATAATTATCTTAACCTGTTCCTAATCTGGTTTTACAGTATTCTGATGTGAATAGTTAATTTCTAAACTGCAGGCACAAAAAGCACAAGCTAGTTTGCAGTCAGTTGTACTCTATAATACTGTAATAGTATGTTTCAAGCACTATTTTTTGTCTGAGATGCAGCTTATACAAGATGTCAATGCAGTCAGCTTCCATTGCTGCTAGTTCTTTGACATCGACTTGGTGTATCAAGGACTTAATGGACATTCCTTGTAACATGTTACCAACCACCACTGTCAGTGAACAAAGAAGTTCATTTTGTGTGTATGTGTGTTATCTGTGTAGTGCATGTAGCACTGGTTCCCGTGTGAATTTGTTTGTGTGTGTATGGACTGTATAGGCATAAACATGTGTATGTCCTTACTTCTACACAGAAATTGGGATTGGGATGGTTAGCCTAACCTCACACTTCCCTTAGCCGCTAACAGCGATGGGGATAACAGCCTCTATACGTTTCGCGTCCGTCTCCTGCCAGCTTTTCAGTGGTCATTAAAAGCCATCCGTTATCAGTCTGCACAGGATGGATTCTCTGACGATGCAGGTTGAGAATCCCACTTCAGGTAACAGGTCCTTATCTGCCTCCTGATTGCCTCCGCGCTGGCAATCCGGCTGACGTTGGCGTCTCAATCAGTCTTTAAATAATCTGCCTGGCTCTCTGGGAGGAGGACTCTCTCTCTTTCTCTGCAGTGCACAGAGACGGGAGGAGCAGGCAATTTTTAATACCTGCTTCTGCTCAATGATAGGAAGTAACAACAAAAACAACATTTATTATACACTTTTTACACTTTGTATAAATGGGCTTTATAAATGGTTTATAAGAAACAAATATGATCATTGTTGGTTATTAATATGACAATTTTGTTGTGTTTGTTCTGCAATCGTTGTTGAATGTAAGTAAGTGTTCATATTTTTTTAAAGAATTTGTTTCTGCTTGTACAGAAAATATAAGACTTCATCAAGAGGTGATCTAGAGGTGCATTCAATTGTTACTGAATTTGGCTGTTCAGCCTTTTTTCTGTGAGAGATGTTAATAACAGGAATAATTCACTAATTGATGAATGAATCATGATATGAAAATGGTTGTTTCTCAATATGCATTTTTCAGCAATCATGCATCCTTGTGTTCTAGTGTAACGTCATCAGCAACCAGTTCAGTTACAAAAGTTTCTTTGTGTTCTTGGTCTCGAGGATGCACATATGCAAACTTGAGCACCGATCTTTCTCTATGAGTCCCAGAAATCATTGAGACTGAATAAAGGAGGTGAGAAGCGCAGCATTTCATAAAGTTTTATTATTATAGTTCAGAGATATAACTTGTTTATCTCAGGAGTTTCCCTAAGTGAAGTTTTATAAACTAATTTCGAGAGGTGCACATGATATGATTGATTACGGCTGGCCTCTCATGCTTAATCAGTAATAATCCAGTAACAATAAGATTGGTTCAAGCTTACAATAAATAGACTGATTTCACCCTACTGCCCTATCTTCATTTTGGAAGAACCCCCCTTCCACCCCATCTCCTCCTTTTCCTCCCTTTTCCAGGGGGAGCTCTTGAGACCTACCTGATCTTGGACCCCCTTGTTATATATATTGAAAAGGGGAAAAAAATAAATCTTTGTATGAATGCTGTAATGTTTAAATAATTTTCTGTTAAAAATGTGTGACGATCATGTGACCATGAGGAAGAATGCAGCATCTCATTTCTCAAAAGACTTGTTCTCTGTTCACGTGGTCCCCCGAGTTCGTTCTTCTGAGGTGACCTGGCAAGACCTGGCTCTCCACGAGAATGCAAGTTCATTCTCTGCGTACTTGGAATTGAGAAACAGCCAATGTTGATAGCACAGTTTAAAGTGCATTTGAACTCATGGTAAAGCATGTATCAGCTGTGTAAACAGGTGTGTGATTTTGGAAGGGGGATGATTTATATTATTTAAAGTGAATATTTCTGATAATTTTATTTAGGGGTTGGGGTATTTATTTTATTGTTTAAGGCAGGGGTCATTAACTATATTTGTCAGAGGCCCAGATTTTTACTAGACAGTCTCTATGGGGGCCGGACCCCCAAGAAGAAAATCAAATAAAAATCTAATTTTGGCTTAACATTATGTTTAATGTTTATACTTTTTCAATTTCATTACAAAACTGAAGGCATTTGATTCAGGCTCCCATCACCTATACCACAGTCAACAATTAGGAGTGATAGATATTTTGCCTCAACTCAATCAGGCTAAGTCAAAAAAGGAAATGTAACTTTAGCTATTGATTAAGCACTGTGAGTAGCCCATTTCATCATTGTGATTTGAATTCAAGCCAACTTAACGTTTGATGTGCGAACATTATTTGTGACCTGTTTTGTTCTGGTACCAGGTTATTTATTTACCATGGTATTTTAAGTTGTGCCAGATTGTTTTTGCTACTTTTTTTAGTCCTGAGGCAGACAGTTCTGTGAGTCTCCCGCAGAACTGAACCAAATGCATAGAGACTCCCGGGTGCCCGCGAACGAATGAAAATCGGCCCTCCTCCTCCTGCTCCTCAAATACGTTGCACACAAATACGTTGCACCACCGCAACCCTCCATGCTCTTCATAACACACGTCACGCGCACTCTGACTACACCCCACCCCATCTTCACTTATGCTAAAACCTGTTTAAAACAAATAATGCTTAACGCCGCATGGTCTGTCTGAGTCTGTCTTCATTTCGTAGGGTAGCCTTATAGTCATAAACTGTGATTATTCTGACAAGAGACTCAGTTGTTGTTATTTTAGTTGCTTTAATAGTGTTTTCTTTTTGATCCTCACAATTTTGGAATCCAATTCGCAGGCCGAATTGAACGGCTCAGTGGGCCGGATTTGGCCCGCTGGCCGTCAGTTGATGATCAGTGTTTTAAGGTATTGTTCATGGCATTTTTTGTAATATGTTTTTGTATTCTCCTGCTCATAGCTGAAATTAAGCTCTGTAGGTAATTGTGGCACTTTTAATTCAATTGATTTGCCACTCATTCAGAAGCTGAAAGTTTGTTAACATGAAATTGTGTAGCAATTATTGATGGAATAGAATTTCTTAATGGAATTTCTTTTAAACTCTTTTTAAACAAGTAAGTGTTTTTGGCGGGGGTGGGGGGTTCATTGTTGTTTTGGTCTGCATGCAACAAAGCCATGCAACAAAATCCATGGTGCACGGAAACAAACACATAAGACCCTTCATGAATGGCTAAATACTGTGTGCTGTGAGCGGCCGAGGTTTGACAGCTTAGCAGGTCTGCCTTGCCTTTGGAAAGCACATGCAGTCATAAATAATTAAGAAGAAGGCCTTCTCATAGGATAAGAAAAGTAAGCTATGAATAATAATGAGAAACCAACACGTCATCTCAGGACAGGCAGACAAACGCTACATCATCGTTTTTGATCCCGCCCAATAAAATTTTATTAAATAAAAAATTTAATTATTTAAAACCCGGAGGATGAAATTAGTTGACAAAAGCTCAAAATTATTCAGTTTTCCCCACAATTAAAGATGACAAGAGCTAATGTTGTCTTAATTGATGCTCAACACATAAATCTGTTAAAAAATGTAAGTACTAGAGGGTTTCTTGAACCTTTAAATCTGCCCTAGAAATGCAATTGTTGTGTAATTCAGTGGCAAAACTGCATATGGTCTCAACTATGCGTATCATAAAAAATTATTGTGTATGTTTTTAAAAAAACAAATGCCATAATACATCATTACCAATATGCTAATAGAAATCTTTATAGATATTTACATTAGTTGTTGCTACGCTATTGTTGTCTATTGGAGGGAATGCATCAGTAGAGCCACCATTTTAGTACAGTATATATATATATATATATGGAAATGTATTATCCACCTTCTATGTTAAATTTGATCTAATCTGTGTCCTGAAACACACACCCCCTACCGTTTTCACTTCTCATTCTAACCGGGGGAGCAATTTGTTTGTGAATGAGTCTCTGTTATGAACAACTTGTTCACTTAGCCAACAATAATACAAGTTTCTAGCACCGCAACATCTTGTTGTCATATTTAAATTGTTTGCTTGTTTTATTCAACAAAACTAACATAAGCCTAGTATTTAGTGCGAGTTGGGGCTACTTTGCCTTATGGTCAGTGCAGCAAGAGACTGCATTATTACCAATACTTGTTTAGGACCAAAGTTCGTAACATATAAAAACGTAAAAAACGAAATCTTACCTATGAAATGTTCTGCTGTTGTGCTTTGTTTTCTTTGCTCATTACTACACCCGTATACAGCACTAAAGTTCAGCATCTTCAGATTGGCTTTAATCTTGACTAGTGTGGTTAAATTACTTTTGGACTGGGATCACTGTACAAATGTGGCGGGTCCATATGCAATATCTAGTGTATATACAGTATCTATGAGAAATGTTTATTGAAATCAGCAGTGAGTATTGCTTGTACAGTTCCTAATGTGTTCCAAATCAGTCAGTTATGCAGTTCCTAGAGGGTAAATGTGGCCTATGTAGGCAGCGAGGCAGCACACTAGAGTGCTTCTTTGTGCACAATGCATCAGTTTCAGTGAAAGGAAGGAGCCCTGTGTTCATGTTATTGTGTGAAAGTCTCATTCTGCCATATTGATATTCCATCATTCCTAGAGTGCTCTCTTGGGCTCCTCTCTTTCCATCTTTCTTTCCATCTCTCCCTCTCGTTCCCTCAGTTTCTGGTGATTATGGATACTGTTCGTGGGGAAAGGTGAGTCAATGCTGGAGCTGTCACCCAGAGCAGGATTTGTCTGTGTAAAAATAGAACAGGGTTCCATATCTCAGAGAAAAGGTCAAGAGCAGGTGGTGTGAACTCATCGTCAGCTCTGCACTCCTACCTGGAATGGATCATGTTAAACACGTTAAGCTCCTGCTAAAATGATGCTGAAAGGAATAAAAACTGATTTCCCCCCTCTAGTGCCTGGAACGTCAAAGCTTCCATGAGTTTTTGGCCTTTGTAAATTCTATAATGCCAGTTGGGGGTATCAGATCTCCATCTTGTATTTTTTTCTCCCTTCCTCTGTGGCTTGGCAGTGTATTGACACATCCTGAGAGTGATGGGTGACTTCCACTGCTGTTTCATGATCCCTCATCAGTTCTCCTGACTCCCCAACAGAACCTCACGTACGTTGACGGTGCTTCCTCAATGTCACCAGAGCAGCTGCTCAGTCTTTGTGACCCAACATCGTCCTTCCCCTCCAAGAGATATTTTACAAATGCTCAACAAGAACATTTTGGAGGATTATTTTTGGTTTCTATTTAGTGAAGAGTCTATTGAACATGAGTACCCTAACAGACAGAGCTAACAGATGGAGTACTTCCCTCTCTTTTTACCTTTGACACTTCTGATTTGACTTCATGTCAAGCTCTCTCTGAACTCCAAACAAGCCCACTTGAGGCACAACGAAGTCCATTTTAGCAGTTTGATACAGATTTCATTTTTCTACTTGACTGGATTATTAATCATTAAACACTGCTGATTGTTTAAGTTCCGTGAACTTGCCTGCTGATTTCCATTATGAGTGCTCTCATTCATGGCGCTTGTTGGAAGAAATGCACGGAATGCCCTGGCTGATGAGTCTCTGTTGTGGCATTGTTGGTGTGCTTTTCCAAGCTTTCAGATGACACATTATGACATTATTGACTGTGATAAATAGGCTTCCTTGCTGCTTTTTAATCTCTCCCAAATACAAATCCTCTGTTAGTCTCATATTATCCATATCAGCATATGTGGATCAGTGACATTTAGAAGTGTCTAACATAATAATAAAAATGTAGTTTAAAACATAAGCTTAGTTTGCAGAAGATGTTGTTTTCATGGCTTTAACCACAGTAATTAAAAGCTAAACCAAGGTACTCATTTTTTGAAGGAGTTTAATGTAAGGCAAACAAAGCAAAAAAATTAAACACAAGGCATCAATTGCAAATGAAAAAGAGAGTAACTATAGTATAGTGTTTATTTACAAACAAAGACGTAGTTTGGTGATGCCATGATTGAGTGTGGAATCATGGGAGTCTTCATTACACCTACAGCAGTGGTACCGGTCCGTGGATCAATTGGTACTGGCTGCACAAGAAATCATGAATTACTTCCATTTTATTTATTATCTGAGTCTGGACGATCTTATATTTTTAGAAATAATTTATTTAGAAAAATGACTGTATTCTCTCACTTACATTTCGGTCACTTGAGTGCCCAAATTGAACCCACAAGCAGCAAAATGAGTAAGAAACAGACATATTTGGAAAGTTTCTTTGTTAAGGGATAAAGGCCCAGTGAAGGACCCGCGAACTGCCAAGGAATAGATCCGCAACCCATTTGAATCAGATGAATCCACCATGTCTGTGCAAGAAGGTCAGTTGATGGAGATCGCAAATGAAGAGGGCCTTTTATGCTGCGTTCACACCAGATGCGGATGAATCGTCAAGCATGAGTGATTTACATGTTAAGTCAATGCAAAGACGCGAATAGACATTCTGTGCCGCAATATGAGCGAATAAGGCTGCGTGAATGAGGCTGCATCAATACCTCAAGTGCCGTGACTTGAACGTTTGAACTTGAATCGCTTAAGTTGGAAAATCTGAACTTCAGCAGACAATCGCACCGCATTAACCAATCAGGAACTTGCTCTTGTAGGGACGTGATTATGACGTAGCACCTGTTGTTGATGTCCCGAGGGGAAATCCTCTTGCAGACATCGGACAACAATTCAAGAAACTGGGCTCGGCTCAGTTAGAAAGCACAGCTGAAAGCCTTCATCATTTAGAAAAAGTTTCTAGAGGAGTTGATGAACTCAGAGATGTGTGCACCTCTGAAAGGATCTAGTGGACTCAGACATGGCGCTGAACGAATGAATGCTGTTTATCAGTCTTCCTTAAAGGACATAAACACAGCTATTCTCTCAATAAAATTCATGTTAGTCATTTAGCATTGAAGCTATAGCTATAATAATAATAATAATAATAATATAATATATTTATAGAGTCACCCCGCAGACAGAAGTCCTGCCCATGACATGAATCCACATCTATTCTGAAGTGAATTTGACGCGTGAATGAAGCAATTACAAAATGTTCACGTCTATTTACGCATAAATATCATGATTTATCCGCGCATGCCACATCTGGTGTGAACACAGCATTAAGGTCCGTTCACATGTCGCATATGAATCTAGCAACATATGAACCACCATCCCTGGTACGCGGTAAAAATCTAAATCGCTGACCAATCTGTGGTGACTGAAAGGTTGGGGACCACTATTCTAGTGTTTTTGGGTATTTTAATGAAAATTATATTTTCATTCATTCATTTTCTTTTTGGCTTAGTCCCTTTATTAATCAGGGGTGGCCACAGCGGAATAAACCGCCAACTTATCCAGCATATGTTTTACGCAGCGGATGCCCTTCCAACTGCAACCTATCACTGGGAAACACCCATACACTTCCATTCACACACATACACTACAGACGATTTAGCTTACCCAATTCACCTGTACGGCATGTCTTTGGACTTGTGGGGGAAACAGAGCACCTGGAGGAAACCCACACAAACAAGGGGAGAACATGCAAACTCCACACAGAAATACCAACTGACTCAGCCGGGACTCAAACCAGTGACCTTCTTGCTTTGAGGCGAGAGTGCTACTGACTGCGCCACCATGCTGCCTTATATTTTCATATATTATAATAAATTATTATCATAAATTATATTTTCATATGCATAAACAGTTTTTTTTTGCTTTTTTATATCCTTGAAAAAGTCACATGGTTTTATATAGTGTAAGGCTTTTGCAAGAAATAACCACAAATGGGCTCTCTAAGTGTCACAGAATATCCCAAAACCACAAATATGACTATTTCTGCCCTTCACTTTGCCCTCCCCAGTCAACTCAGTCTTAGGGGAGTTTGAGGTACATGAATTGTTATTTCTATGTTCTCTCTTGGCTCCTAATTTTGAGTCAATCATTGTTTTCCGTAAATAACCACCACAACTCCAGAATTTGACAAGTGTTGTTCATGCCATGACCCTTTCTCTAACCACTGGACGGCATTAATAGGGTTCCTCTGTAAGTCAAGATATTGAGAGAAACTTCAAATTAGCACAGAAATGGACATGATAGTAAAGCACTTAGCGAGTGAGACTGGGACATCAATGGCCAAAGTGGGATGTCAATAGCCACTTACGTTAACGCCCTTGACGTTTGCTAGCCATGTCAATAACAATGAGGAACTGTCAATACCTCTATCAGCAGTTTTTTTTTTTTTTTGCAGTGATTGATGCCAGCCAATGTTCATCCAAAACAAAGTCTGAGCTACCTCTAATTTGACATTCACTGCAAAATAATGCGATCAAGTAAAAGTACAAACAGTAATAACTCAAAAAAGAGAACAAACTGTTAGAAAAATGCTTAGGATGTTAAGTGATGGAAAATAAAGTTATCGGCATCATATCTGAAAAATCAGTCTTGTAAGTAAAGTTTCCATGCACCTAAATAAAGGCTTCACACTAGGAGGCTGTCCACAAATATGCCGGGGTTTGCCGGCTCCCATGAAGGATACCCTCGGGGTGGCTGAGAGAACAAGATGAACCAAGAGAGACTATTTATGTTTGTGTGTGAAACTTGATGCGTCGAGGGGAAAGAAGGGTCTCTCAAACTGTTATTCTCATTGGTGTCTCTGACAATGCAACAAACGGATGTTGTTTTGGCCTTGTGTGTGTCCTACACACAAATACACACACAGTCACAAAGTCTCACACACAATGGTGGCAGTGACAATTGATATAATGACACTATAGGAACATGGTAATGGATCTAGAGACGCTTCCTCATCTACTCAATCAAACACAGTGCAGGAAGCTAGTGTTGAGGGCTATACATTTGTGTATGTTATTTTTGTTTTTTTTTATCTCCAAACGGGTTGGGAATCATGCATTCTGAAATGTGCATCTGAGAAGTTATTCTCACATGCATCCTGTTTGTACATTTTTTTATTTTGTCGTCATTTGTGTGTGTAATTTGGTGAGTGCTGGGATGCATGGTGGCTGCCTTTCTTGCTCTCCCAGCTGTCCTAACATGGTGCTGTGTTGACTGTAAACACAGCTGCAGGTCAGAGTAGCAGACTGGTCAGACACTGGGTCAGTGAGAGAAGAGAGGGAACAAGAGAAATGCTAGCTTCTTTAAAAAGCACTTAACTCACACGATACAAGTATATACAGAACAAGTGGAACGTCACCTTTTGGGTTGCTTTATTTAAATGTTTCAGGAATACATTAGAGGCAGTCACCCTCAAAAGGTATTTGGTTATTCTGGACACAGAGGTCACTCATAAATAAATTAATGACACAAAACAATAACACAACACAGTACAGCTCATTTTTAGAGGCTTTTCCAGTGTGTTCTGTACCTAGTTCCTGGTACTTTTATGGCCCATTTCCACTGAGTGGCACGTTACGGTACAGTGCGCTATGGTTTGATACGTTTTTATGGCCAATTCCACTGTAAAAAGGTACCAAAAAATGAAAAGTGAACGATACATTACATCGTAATAATATTACATATAATAATGAGCAATAACGCATTAGGTAGTGCTGTCGCCTCACAGCAAGAACGTCGCTGGTTCGAGCCTCGGCTAGGTCAGTTGGTGTTTCTGTGTGGAGTTTGTATGTTTTCAATGCATTCACGTGGGTTTTCTCTGGGAGCTCCGGTTCCCCCACAGTCCAAAAACATGCAGTGCAGGTGAATTGGGTAGGCTAAATTGTCCATAGTGTATGAGTGTGAATGAGTGTGTATGGATGTTTTCCAAAGATGGGTTGCAGCTGGAAGGGCATCCGCTGCGTAAAACATGTGCTGGATAAGTTGGTGGTTCATTCCACTGTGGCCACCCTGGATTAATAAAGGGACTAAGCTGAAAAGAAAATAAATGAATGAATAATAATGAGCCATGGTCAACCCGAGCTTTAAACAAACCTTGTCGACATCTTGATAAACACTGAGCTGTGCTAAACTATACCATAAATATTGTACCAAACAGTGACTTTAGTACTCAGTTTGCATAATTATGTATCTGCTAAATCTATTTTAAAAAGTTTCACTTAGGGTTAGGTTAATTTACCCTGTCCCTAACAACACATACAGTATAAATTAAGCAACTTGGCAATGTTGTTTGTTCTACTAATTTTAACACTAACCAAACATTTTACCAATTCTCTAATGAGAGTTAAAGCTGATTTATATTTCTGTGTCAAGCACACATGTATGGTCCATCGCAGCCTTCATGCGGTCGCATAGCCCTCACCATGACTAACGTGCACCTCTTAAAAAATGTAACTACACTTTGCAATGACACTTAGCACAAACTCTGTGATTGGTTTGCTTGGTAGCTGTGGTTTTGTGTTTACCTTATGATTAAAGTTGTTGCACATCCGCTGCATCCTGCCTCTGAATTAACAACTTTTAGCTAGTTGTAAATTAAGGTAGTGTTCAGAAAAAACAAAACACTGGCAAAGAAACGCGACACAAAGGAACATAAAAAAACTACTGCCAGCTATTGTTTCGGAAGTGTTATTGCAGAGCAACACAAACAGCACACAGAAGTATAAATGCATGACTATGCACAAGGCTGGCGCCATGTGTCATGCAGATCACTCAACACAGTGGTATAAAACAGCCTTTAGCTGATGTGTACTGGATCACAATGAAATTTTATTATAGATGTAAAACAAAGTAAATGTTCCACAAGTCTGCATATGTATATTAGCAAAAACAACATGTTTATCTTATCACAGTATATGGTTCAGTTGATTTTGTGAGACTTTACCATTTTAACAGTAACCTATTGACTTTTGGGTCAAGAATTACTGATCAAAAATTACTTAAAAAGGACTCATCATGTTTAATCCTGATATTAGAACAAAATGAGACCTTTCCTATTTGTATGAAGGCTGTTCACATACAGGGTTCAGCAATTGTCCTAGGGGTGATTTTTACACAACAAAAACTACATGTGCACACTGGCACACTCCTTTACTTTGCATGTACATGTCTTTTTTAAGTTATATTCTGGTGACCCTAACCTAACAATCCATGATTACTCTAACAAGAGATAGGTGACATAGTTTCTCGTTTCTACAACATTTAAAGGAGTCAAAAAAAGAACATGCAAGCTGTATATCTATTGTTATATAATACAAAACAAAATTTTAAATCCAAAACAAAAATTGTTTTAACATTGTGTTTAAGCATTATTCTTTAAAAAAAAAAACTGACAATTGGTTTGATTTGATTTCATATACAAGTAAATGCATCCCTTCTTAATTTTCCAAATTATTATTGGCCAACTATACATTGTAAAGAGATGCAGTCTGGAGATTTAATTAAATATGGATTAGGCATGCATTAAAAGGTCATTGTCCGAAACAGATGGCAGATGGACAATGTGCTGATTCCTGCATTATGTCCAGTACACCTTAGAAACAAACTGCATAGCCGTTATTGCTCTGTATATTTATAGTGTTCCTTACATAGCATGTCAAACTCAGAGTTTGGTGCTGTAGCTCCAGGTTCCCAAAGGAGTAATCAGAATCAGCTGGGTCCACAGAGGTCAGGCCAAGCCCAGGGGTCAGCCGTGGACGCTGCAGGGTCATCAGGGGGCCCTATGTGGTGTGAAAAGCTAGGTGTGACCCTGACACCCTGGAGCACTGGAACAGTGCGCTTATCAAACCCTCTGGACTTATGGATATTGATAGTGGGCCTTGTGTCCTCATAACCTTTCATTGACTCATTGAGTTCATTTATGTATGCAGCAGCTAAAACAGGAAGAAATTATATATTCAATAGCCGCTGAGACCAGGAAAGGCGAGAGAGGTCATATTTGTTACTAAACAAGCCCCCATTCCTAGCAACGAGACCTTTGACGTCAGATTCCGAACAGACATGAAAAAGGTCAACGAGGTCATCCCAGGGGAATGTCAAGAGTTAGTGTGTGTTTGTGTGCGTATGTTAGTGTTTGTGTATGTATGCTAGAAAAAAGGCACACAGAAACGGAGAGAGGAACAGATGGAGGCAGAGAGAGAGCGGGATGGCGAGTGAGAGAGAATGAAAAAAGGCAAAAGGAAATAATCAAATTAGCTTTTTTTTAACTGAACTAGCAATGCAACGCCGCACAATATCCTGCTGCGCACCAGTTTCCCGTGAGAACGGGAGTCGGGTATACACTGCTCACTCAGACAGTTCAAACATATTTACCCCTCATTTGAAGGTACAAATTAAATTAGCCCCTCCACAAAGAAGGGATGTTTGCCCCTTCTGTTCTGATGTCATGGTAGTGGGCTTCATGGAGCGGGAGGCCACTGCAGAGTAACCCACATGCATTTATCTTCAAGGCCATTCATCTTCTTGTTCATACACATGCATACACACAGTGACTCTTGCCTCCAAATGCAAAGGATGAAAGTGCCGCCCTGCCTCTTTCTCTGTCTGGATGCATCCGCTCCATACCCCAAATGAGAGCCGGAAATGCACAGTCAAGTGTCAGACACCTTCTGTATACAGTTTATCTTTCTTTCTCCCTCTCTCGTTCTTTTTCAGCTTTTAGTTGCTTTATTGGCATGGCAACATTTTGTACATTTCTATTGCCAAAGCATACAATCGAAACAATTCAAAATAAGAGTTGAGCTAAATAATATCAATGGAAGACAAAGAAAAAGATATCTAAGCATATCTCGTTCCAACATAAATCAATCCCTTAATCTACTGTAAATATGACAGCATACTTCCAAACTCTATAGTAAGTAAAAAATAGTATGTGATCCGAGATATGTTCACATTCATATTTATAAAACAGCAGGTGAAAAGTACCTTGATGTTTTACTACTTCTGACAAGAATCTGGAGAGCACAGCTGTTTGACACGTTACCAACAGAATGATAGAGAAGCGATGCTGTCATACAAAAGTTACAACATGGCAAATTTAATGCATAAAAAATTCATACAAACTGCCTTTTTTTCATTCTATATAGGACATACACTACCTGACAAAAGTCTTGTCGTCAATCCCAGTTGTAAGAGCAACAAATTATAACTTGACTTCCAGTTGATCATTTGGAATAGTGGCAGAAGGTAGATTTTCCTAACTACATCTCAATCATCACAAATACTGCAGAAGACCTAATGGAACCCACATTCAATTCAATTCAATTCAATTCATCTTTATTTGTATAGCGCTTATACAATGTAAATTTTTTCAAAGCAGCTTCACATGGAAGTTATAGTGAATTGAAACAGTGTCAGTTCAGTTTTCAGTGTTTAAGTTCAGTTCAGTTTAGCTCAGTGTCAGTGTGGTTTAATAATCACTACTGAGAGTCCAAACACTGAAGAGCAATTCCATCGATGCGCAGCTCTACAGATCCCGAACCATGCAAGCCAGTGGCGACAGCGGCAAGGAAAAAACTTCACCAATTGGCGAAAGTGAAGAATTTAAAAAACCT
>CAIGQZ010022722.1:675399-690919 GCA_903798205.1 Danio tinwini
CTTCTTGATTTACAAATTTTTTGATATTTGGACTATAAACAAGACAAAAAATGTAAGTGAGAAAAGCTTTTTTTGCAGTGCACTCTCACATGCACACACATACACTACGGCCAATTTAGTTTATTCAATTCACCTATAGCGCAAGTCTTTGGACTATGGGGGAAACCGGAGCACCTGGAGGAAACCCACGCCAACATGCAAACTCCACACAGAAATGCCAACTGTCCCAGCCGGGACTCAAACCAGCGACCTTCTTGCTGTGAGGCAACATGTATTTTGTATCGATAAAACCAGGAATACAAACTTTGCACTGCATGGTAGGGTAGACAGTTCCACAAAAAGAGGACATCTGATACCAGCATGGATGTCAACAGTGCTGGCAAGATATGTTTTAATGAGAACAGTGGTAGATAGAGAGAGGTGGTGTTTAGCATTGACTCATGCAAGATCCTATGTTTAAGTGCAATACATTGCATGGAGATATGGCCAAGAAGAAAAAGAACATTCTGACTATCCCTAAATCTGTTATTTTGTGTTCAAACTTTCCTGCGTCATATGCCAGAGGGCAAGTGAATTGCATTAAGCTAAAGGATTTCAGTGCAAAACCTGTGTCCAATCCACTAATCAGGCACTAAATGTGCTGCATTGTACTTAAATTACTTACAGCACAGAAATTAGAAAAAGAAAAGTTTCATTATGAGTTTGATTGTGGGGCGACATGGTGGTGCAGTGGGTAGCACAATTGCCTCACAGCAAGAAGGTCGCTGGTATTTCTGTGTGGAGTCTGCATGTTCTTCCCAGGTCGGCGTGAGTTTCCCGGATATATGCTGGAAATGTTGGATAAGTTGGAGGTTTATTCCGATGTGGCGACCACTGATGAATAAAGGGACAAAGCCGAAAGAAAATGAATGAATAAATGAATTTGTTTGTCTTGCACAATTAGCATTGCATTATTTTCATCCATGGAAAATGATAAGCGATAAAATATATAATGATAATCAAATGCTGCATTATTTTCAAATATTCACTAGAAAAGTAGTGGAATTGTGTGTATTATTATATATATTTTTTTTAATTTATAAGTGCATTTGTGGCGTTGCCAATTTGAATAATTCCTTAAGTGAAACGGGTGCTAAAACTATGCAAACAGGTGCATGCAAATAAACTGTACAGACTAACATCCATTGTCTCCCTCTTACCCAAGAAAGGTGGGAACAAGCAAACAAACAATTTGCCAGCGGAATGCGTCTCTCTGTCGTCCTTTAGGACTGGATGAAAAGGGAACAAAACAGGCTGAGAAATAACAGGCAAACCAGCATGTCAGTTGTCACAGTTCTCTCTATTTGTCTCATACTGTCTCTCTCTCTCTCTCTCTCTCTCTCTCTCTCTCTCTTATGGCCTCTGCCCTGACACTTCATTCTGCCGTCGAGTGGTCACAAAAGGCTAGTAACTGCACTGCCTGTTGGATGTGTAAACAATGGCATTGTTTACTGTTTTGTTTATTATGCTGGAAGAGATTAGCTGTTATTGGTTTCCTCCGAGCCCAGTGGAGGAAAATCTGCTTTTCGCCACCACCCTCCCACACACACACACACACATTCGGTCCACCATTGAGGCTGTCACACCCCTGTCAGTTCCAATAAAAGTGCCCTACCTGAAGTATGCAGATGAACCTCTTTGTGGTGTCCGGCCACTGGACAGGCGGCCATTCTCCGCGCCCCTTTCTATTATAGCAGAAGCTTTGGGGCCAGGCACTCCTGGGGTCAGGGCCTTTCACCCTCTAGGTCTTGACTTCTGCCACTGTCGCCTGACAAATCACCCCCACACACACAAAGGGCCGCTTGATACACAGCGTGAGAGAGCTGGCCCAACTGCAGCCGGGCTGAGCAAGCTAACGGCCCTCTTTTTCTCTTTCCCTCCTCTTCGCCAGCCAGACTGTTACGGACAGACAAAAGGGAAAAGACGGGATGCTGAAAGAGGAAAAGGGAAAAGAGAGAGCAGAAGAAAGAGGGAAGGGGGAAAGCCGAAAGAGAGACGTTTGGGCCTTTCATTTGGGGTGACTGTGATAAATGGTTGCCCTTTTGCAGGGCTGTGCACTCCCACTGTTCAGTTGGAGCCCTGGGTGACAAGAGGGTCTTTGAGAAAGAAAGAAAGACAGACAGACAGACGAAGAACGACAGACACCTTGCGATATATATTCTCTTAGCAGTTCTATGGGCTTTGAAAACAGCAGCCGAAGGCGAGATGTTGTAGACAGGGTGAATTCAATTTTTATTCCTTATCCACCCACTACTGCAGAGTCCTGGCACTGAATCAACCGAATGTATTTATTTAAACAGCATAAACAATCATGGCAACAATGCAAACTATTACATAGACTGTAAAATCAATAAAAAATCTCTCTTTTCTTTATAAATTCTCTAAATTGTCTTAGGTTTATTATAACAGAAGAATACATACGTAACTTAGCATAAATGTAGGTGACCCAAGTTTAAATCCAAAGTCTTTTTTTCCATACCGTCCCCTCATCCTCTTTGCTTCTGTCATCTTAACACTAAGTGTAAAAAATAAAATAGGAACACGTTTAGTGCCTCTTTTCATTGCTGTTTGTTTGTGATGCTAGGCCAATTATTGCTTGCAGACTGTATCAGAAGGATCACCCAGAGCCCAACAAAGGCAAATTATCCAATTGAGAGCGTTACAATCTACTTAATTGGCTTCTAAAGGCTGATTAACAAGTTTGAATTAAAAGAGAAAAGGAGGAGGAAAAAGGAGAAGGTTGAAAGGCTCTAGTGAACGATATGAAATTCATGGTTGATTTAATTGTTTGTGATGAGCCCCTTTAGGAGGCAAGGGGGTGAGGGGGCTAGGATTACATGCAGCTAAAAGTCACTGCTCTGCTACAATAGTGGAGAAATTGGTTGGCTATCGCTATTCAGCTCACCTCGCCTCCTACCTTTAGCTGAGATGGCAGGGTTGTGCTGTAGTGTGAAGCTCTGGGGGTGGAAATCGGAGGTTATGCTCCTCTTTTTCTCTTATAATCTCACCCTTAAGGTTTGAAGAAACCAGTGTGGAGAAAAATGAGCAACTTTGGTTGGACTTCTGGATGGCTAACCGGATAACTTGCGTACACACGTGCGCACACACATGTTCGCTCTGACAAAAAGAACGTTGTGCCACCGTGCCATAATCTCCGCCTTTGCCCAGTGGCCCAAATTTAATCCAGCCTTTGATCCGCCCCCTAATCTGTGATTACAGGCCCAGTGCAGAGGGTGGGGTGGTGGGTGCGCTGCATGGTAGGGAAGCCTCTCTCTCTCGTCCCACAGGGAGTCTGCCAATTGACATGGGCTTTAGCGCCTGCTCTTCCATGGGCGGGCAGAATTAGACTCTAATGCCTGTTTAGGGAAAATACTGAATACAGTGAGCATTGAGAAGTCCTTGGTGGCCATGATGAGAATAATCATGTCTTTAATAGGTTGTTTCTTGCTGCGGAGCGGGACATTGCTTTAAAAGAAAACATCTCAAAGCATCTTTTTTTAAATATATATATCAGCACCATGTTGCTGGTAGCAACATTTCTACCAAATTGTATTATATTGCTTCTTCTATGTTGCCAAAATATATCAATTGAAATGTTTAAAGCATGTTTGGTCTTAATCATAACAGATGCACTTGAATTTGGCGAAGGTGTCATTGTTATCATGGAAGTTCCGGGATAAAATTCCTGGTGAATTTTATAATTTCAGCTTTAAAATAATACTCAATGACTTTCCTTTAACCTAGTCCCTGATTTATCAGTGGTCGCTACAGTGTAATGAACTGGCAATTTCTTTGGCATATGTGGTAGTTAACCTTTCAGCCACAATTCAGCACTGAGGGTATATTGATATACAAACACCCAATGCTGGGAAACATCCATACACTTGGGGGAAACACACACAGACACTGGGAGAATATGCAAACTCCAAACCACCTTCTTGCCGAGAGTCCTTCACTTAAAAATCTAACCAAACAAAATGAATGTGCTTTTTAGAGCTTAACATTCCTGCCTCTCACACAGGAGACAGCAGTTCAATTACAGATTGGAGCCATGCAAGAAAAATCAGAAGAATCATTTGCACTGGTGCCGTGACCGAGATTGGGTGAGGTTTAGGGGGGCGTCTGTATAACGGAGACCAGATAGCAGGAGCATTGCGTGTAAACCTCAGGTGGGGGTGATTTTGCCATGTGGGATGTGATCCTTGTATGTTGATCTACGTATGTTGATCGTGGAACATTACACCTGTTAAAAAAAGAATAATCCGAATACCTACCCCTAAACCTAACCCTAACCCTAACTGTAAATTATTTCCAAAATTAGATGAGATTAAAAGTGCAGTAGGTGATCTGCCTAAATGCTGCCTAAAAAATGGTTAGCATAATATCTTTCAAACACAGCCCCTTTCCTACCGCCCAAAGCCATGCATGCTTAAATCATGAACGTGCACATTAAATGGGTCTCTGACCCATTACATCATGTCATTCACCAGTTAGAAAACTCTATAGTACTTTATAATACTACAATTCTGACTGAAAAACTGTTATATCTAGCATGTTTTCAGTTGTGTGGCAAGCAAAACTTGTCATAATGGGCAATATTTCATGCATGCAAAGATTGCTGGTCTCACTCTCTCACATACTTTGTCTTAAAGTAACTACTGTACTCTTAATGGTTGGCCGGCGGCGTGTGGGAATTACACTTATTACTAAGCCATACTTACATGCTATTTCAGATCGAATATTTAAAGAAACATGGTAAACAATATAGGGAGCGCACCACAGGTTGTCATTGTTTAAAAATGAACCAATGTGTTGTGAATATAAACTAACTTGACTTCAGTAAAGCAGGCTAGGCGGAATAGCATTAACTGATGTTTTATTGTTTAACTAAATAAAAATCAACATTACCAATGCTGTAAAAGGTCCCTCATAAAAATAAAAAAAGTCACATCAATCTTTCGCTGGATGATTTCAGTGGCTGAACAACACTTCTGTGTATATAGCCCATTTGTAACAACAAAATTTACTTAAGCTTTCGTGACTTTCATGAGTTTTAAAACTTAGCATTACCTGTCTAAAAGAAATACTTCAGCCATGGTGTCATCCTTCCTCCAGTGTGCAAAAGTAACTCCAATATTGATTCAGCATTTGTATTTACTGCTGTCTCTCTCTCTCTCTGTCTCTCTCTCTCGTGTCCACGTGACCGCAGTGTGCATGCACGTGCAAATGGCGGACAATTTTTATTTGAATAAACATTTTGTTAGTCATAAACCTTACCCAGCATATAGAAAATACATATCAGTATATTTAGATCATTTACTTTAATAATTACTCATGGAATGTGAAGAGACTTTTAACCAGCACAACAAAAAAATGTTTCTTAAGACAATCACCTACTGCACTTTTAATAGTTGGATAATGATGATGTTGATGCACAAAATCCTAACTGTATGCCTACACTTAACCTAAACTATAAACCTATCCCTTAAATCCGATTGGCTGATGAAACAAACTGACACTGACCAATGGCTTGACAAACACCACATTAATTGAGTGGGCTTGACAAACCACCTGTAGAAACACTCTTCTCTCTTATGCACCTGACACTTTATCTAAACTTCATCTTACAAGATATCAATAAGCAAACCGATGTTTACTATAAATTTACCACAATCATGTTGCACTGCTTGCTTCAACCTCAAATAACTCTAGCACAATATTAAACCCTAAATACCTCTTTCGCACAAAATTAACCTCATTCACCTGCAAAACATTGTGCATTCCCCTGTAAAAGTACTTGTATGGCCTGTCTTATGTGTATAGTTACGTATCTTACAGTATGTTAGTTATGTATAGTTTTTTTTTCTAAATAGCAGGTTTGTCCAGTGTTGTGTTTGTATTTATGATTAATTTATGTAGCACTGTTGTCCTGCAAGACTTAACATTTTGTTCCTCTGTATGTCAGAATGACAATAAAGCTCGACTTGACGACTTGTACTGCAAATCACAGAAAAGTATACTAGAGGCATTTTGTGTTGTGACATAACTTTAGTCGGATAATAAGTCTTTTTTTTCACAGTCCTTTCAAGGCAGTAGAATGTTTTGTATGATGTTCTCTGTTTTTAATTGAAAACAAACCTCTGAGCTTTTCTCTGAGAGTCGAGAATACTGATTTATTACCCATCCGGCGCTATCCAAATGATGCCTCTGATGAGCTGCCCCACATGAATGAGACACTTCAGCTGTGTTGTCATCAACAAATTTACTAGTTTGTATATAGAGCATGCTGAAACATTACTGCTGAGGTTTGCTAAGAATAATAGTTTACTCTTCGGCACATTACAAATAATTGGAGGAGGCCAAAAGACTGCTGCCTCACACACTCAGAGGAGGGCTCTTTCTGTAGCATCATCGACTAGCTATGAGAAAATTTCTGAATAAACCACTTGAAGAGGTGAGGGAGCATAAAAAAACCTTTCCCAGTTTACTGTTATGAAAGCCACTTAGCCTTTGGTTTGAAAGTCGCCAAGCCAACATAAAATATATTACATTTTCAGGAAGTATTTTACCTTTTTTTTGTAGTAAAGTAATGATCGCCTCTGCTCATGCCATTGTTTTCTATAATGAATCACTCTCAGACAAGCGAGCCCTTATTCCATGCCTCCATTATGTGGTCTGACAGTGTAATAGTGATCTTGGCCCAGCAGGTCAAGAGGTGGCTGCAGCGTCCACAAAGGCAAGCAGTCAATAATATCGAGATCTTCCAAATCAATGGGCATGACATTTAAAACCTGACCTTAGACCAGATGTAGGCTTGGGCTATGGACAGCATATGTGCAGCATGACATTATTTACATGTGTTATGAGGAACAGATAATTGCATACTTTGATGAGAAGCAGATCTTGATGCATTATGTTTGTAGAACTGCCAGAGAGCTCACATTGATTTGTGTAACATCAAACCTTTGATTGCTCTAGACTGACTAAAATGCCTCAAGTTCTGTAACACGAGACACATCATTTTTCCTGTATAAATCTGTTTGGAAAGGCAGTTAAGGACTCTACTGGCAGCAAGACATAGTCATAAGTCTGTGAACCTCTTCACACGTAAGCTCAACATGTTCCGATTGATTCTGTCATCGTGCGTTTTTTTAATACGGAATCATAGAATGTCTCACCTTCTGAATTCCATTGTGCTGCAATGGGTCTGTCACATGACTTTCACTTTAGCAGTCATGCTGGAGGACAGTATAAGTGTGAGCAGTTTAGCTGTTTTGTTTTATTCTAAGGGCAGTGCCTAATTGTTTTGGTATTTATTGACATTTTCACTCGATTTATCTAGGGCTTGTTAATTATATAAGCAAATGTAATTATATGGTTGGAACAGTGGCTCAGTGGTTATCACTGTCGACTTACAGCAAGAATGTCTCTAGTTTGAGCCCTAGCAGGGCCCGTTAGGGTTTCTGTGTGGAGTTTGCATATTCTCCCTGTGTTTGTCTGGATTTCCACTGGGTTCTCCGGTTTTCCCCACAGTCCAAAGACATGCGCTATAGGGAAATTAAATCTACTAAATTGTCCGTAATGTATGTGTGTGAATGAGAGTGTATGGGTGTTTCCCAGTGCTGGGTTGCAGCTGGAGGAGCATCAGCTGCATAAAACATTTGCTGGATAAGTTGGCGGTTCATTCCGCCATGGCGACCCCTAATAAAAATAAAGGAACTAAGCTGAAAGAAAATGAATAAATGTTATTATGTTGTTTTAAATCTAGTTATGATTGTTACCCAGCTGTTGGGTTAAAAATTATATATAAAGTTATATATTACTCATTCATTCATTCATTCATTTTGATGCCCTTTCTACCCACAACCCATTTCTGGGAAATGCCCATACACTCTTGCCTTCACACACATACACTAAGACCAATTTAGTTTTTTCAATTCACCTATAGGTTACGTCTTTGTACTGTGGGGGAAACCGGAGCTCTTGGAGGAAACCCACCCCAACACGGGGAGAACATGCAAACTCTACACAAAACTGCCAACTGACGAAAGCCAGGACTCGAACTAGCGATGATGATAGGGTTTGAGTCCAGTGAAGAACGCTTCTAGAAAGGCTGTAAAAAAAAAACAGAAGCCAAAAAATAAAATCAACAAGTAAATAACAGAGTGAGAATGTGGTAAAATCTGAAAATGTGGTAAAAATCAGGCGAGGGCTTTTCTTTCTCTGGATTGCTCTTGAAAGCACTGCGGTTGGGTATAGGGAAGTGGATGGGTGGGTCAATTGGTGCTTTTGAAAACACTATTGGTTGGGTTTATGGAAGGAGGAGGGTGAGTCAGTCGATTGGTCAAGTCAGTCAATCGACAGCGGCCTCTGGTGGATTTACGCGAGAATAGCAGTTGTGAATGGCACTCAGCAGTAAAATTTGAGATCTGAAAAAGCATACACGGCGGCCTCAGGTGGATTCGCGAAAAATAAAAACTGCAAAAAAACGTACCTCCGAGGACATATTTGGCGCTCTCCAGAAATGTATATTGGTACGTTTTCAGAATGAGCCTGGGTTGGGATTTGGACATGCCCTACTCTAAGTCGTGTCCTTTAGACCATGCATTAAATTTAAATAGAGCCTATGGAGTTGAAATTCTGAGAAGAAAAAAAAGTTATATATCTAATAAATAAAATGTTTCAAATAACCTGATAAATAACAACATATACTTCCATTTTATGTTTAATATGCATCATTTCAAGAAATCATGTCTTAATTAAGCTAATTCTAACGAGCAGTGAAAAATCCTAAAAAAATCAAATATATCATGTGCAATTTGGCTTTTATTTTTTCAAAAAAGGTTCATTGTAAACCTAATCATGATTATACTCATGATTATATTCAGCTAATAATAATTACTAATAGTAGTAGGAGTAGTAGTAGTAGTATTTTTATTTTAAGTTGTATTTTATTTATTTTTATTTACATTTGTTTATAATTCATATTCTACACTGTGAGTGTGTATACATTTAATCAACAAAGACATTTACAGACTTCCAACTTTTTTTTTTTTTTTTAATGACTTACCAGAGTCATTTTCTGGTGCAAAACAACCTCCCTCAAATACAGTGGTGGAAGGAGTATCAATTGACTTTGATTTTAGGTTGTGTTAGAAAGTGACTAAAATTCAATGTCGAGCAAACATCTTAAACCAATGTCATGTTGACATCAAATACTGACATTTATTTGTCAGGTATGGCAACCAAAATCCAACATCTGATAGACATTAGTGGTAATGTCCACACCCTGTCAAGCTGTATCATTATTAGACGTTGATATTTGGTTGAATCTTTGGTTGATATTTGGTTAAGCCTTGACGTCAACCTGACATCAGGTTCTGATGTCAACCCGATTTTAATTTCCAAACAAAATGCAATGTCCCCACGTTGGGGTACAACGTCAATCTGACGTCATGTTGACGTCTTGTGCCTGCTGGGTGTTAAAATTCATTTTGGTCATCATAAAAACATTATGAGTAAACATTCCTCATCTTCTCATCAAATCTAAACAGTCTCTGGAAAATCAAAAAATTTTGGACATCTTCTTAGACACTTTTAATGCTTCCAAACAGTTGGCTGCAATTATAAATCGCCCATGTCTTGAGGTAGTTCAGTATGATGTGATTTACCTTCTATGTGCAATTTGACTCGACAGGAATCACAGGACTGATTTTTCTAATTCCCGTAGACAAGAAAAAGTAGTGACTTCAGGTTGAAGAAAAGTAGTGGAGCAAAATTACAGATACAGAACTAAAAATGTACTCAAGGGAAAGTAAAAGTACATATTTTTAAAACTACTCAGTAAATTACAATTTATAAGAAAAACTATTCAATTACATTAATTTGAGTATTTGTAATTTGTTACTTTACACCACTGCTTAAATATCTTTTAACTGGTGGTTTACTCTATTTTGGGTCATTGTTGTCGGCATCATTGTACAGTATAGATATGAACTATACAGTATAACTTTAATTTGAACTTGGGACATCATTACCTCTCTGCATTCTGAGTAAGAATGACATGCTCACACAGTCATCCATGATCTCACCCTAACACAAATTACCTACTGTCACACACACACTTCAGCGCGTTAATTTACTAGCAAAAGTAACACAGACACACACACTGAGTTGCATTTCCTTTACAGTCATTCTCCTATACTAATGCCAGGCAGCACTGGAGGAGCAGGGCATATTTCTTCCCTTCTACTAAATGAAATGGAGCCAAATGCTCCTAATTAACATTACGGTGCTCTGAATGGAGCTATGGCTCTCAGAGTGGCAGCAAAGTGTGAAATGCGCCATAAATCCATCTCACAGAGAAATGTGAGGACACCACCAAGACTGAATCATCCTCACAGCATTGCACTAACTGACCTGGTGCCACCCTTCACTGTCCTACACCACTTACTGCAAACGTTTGGTTAATAATTCACTTCTTTATTACTAACATCAGCACCAAATATGTTTGTGACCACTATAGCTTTTATTTTAAAACTGTAATCAAGGTATGAGGTGTGCAAGATTTGGAAGAATTAAGCACTATGAGCTCAAAGGAAATAAAGCAAACACTAAATGCAATTTAGCAAGCTAATTATTATTTTATTATTTAATTTGATCTCTATTTTATTACATTGTCCTATGCATTTCTTAATAAGCATGATTCAGAGATTATTATTAATGTAATTAATGTATTCAATAGGTGAGCATGCACTCAAAAAATAGTTTTTTTTGCTTGTTCAAACTACTTATTTAAAATGAGCTGAAACAACACAATTCTTGAGATTTTATTGGAACAACTTAATTTGTTATGTTCAATGCACGTAAATTTGTTAAAGGCTCACGAAACACCAAAACACATGTTCTGAGCTGTTGACAGTCATATATGAGTCCCACGCTGCTATAAACACTATGAGGACACATATATTGCACTAAAACGTGAAAATTGGTATTTTTTGCGTTATTTTGAGCAAATTCGCTCTTTTGGTCTGAAACAAATTTTGAAGCTACGTCACGGCCATGAGATACTTGCATGTAAATCCAGCGTGGAAATTGGCTGTCTGTACCTACGAGTACATCATGATGTCTCTGAGGGTGCGGCATTAATTTATGAGAAAGACTTTGAATCAGATTGTGCGGGTAAAAAATCTGCTACATCTGGCAACACTGGAGGCAAACAAACACACAGACGCAGGGGAGAAAGACAGTGACTGTGTTTATATGGACATCAGTAATCCAATTATTTGCCAAATTATTAATTTGTCCACTTTAACTGCAGTTTGGCACTTTTATTTTTTATTCAGAAACATTTTCTGCATGTCCCTAGTGACAGACGAGAGAAACTGCTGGAAGAATGGCGTTTTAATTGTATTTTTGATACCGCATGGCTTATGGGAGAAAAAAATCCTCTGCATTTCTTGGAAACTTAGATGCACTCGGTAGGTAGCGTCAGAAAGCCGTGTGTGTGCGTATAGACTATCCTGTCACAAAATGCGGCGAAAATCCTGCATGATGGGAATAGTTTGATTAAGATGTTTATATTCGGAGAGCAGCATTTACAGCGGATCTTTCAGTCTATAATATTGTACTATAATATTGCAGTGATATTAACAAACTATAAACGTAGTAACTAAATTATTTTGACTAAAGTCTGTCTTTAAAATCTGAAAGAGCACTGCTGACGATGCTAACTAACTTTGCCATCTGAATAAACAAACAAAGGGCACTGATCACACACACACTTACCAAATCTGTAGACACAGAACAGTCAATACAAACGGGTACTGTGTCTTTTTTTAAAAGGAGATGAGCGGCAAATCCGGATTTCATCATTTCCAGATGCAAAAAGCTTTCGGCTAAAAATGTCCCCTACAAACGCATTCTGTCGCGGGTCGCGTGCATTGTAATCCACACGTGAGTCTAGCAGCGCTCTCATAGCAGAAAAAATGAAAACAAAACTTTTGTTGCAGCACAATAATAAATGAAGCACAATAAAATACAACACTGACGACCCATGTCTCCAAATTCTTGTTCTTTCACTTGTTTTGGCAACACAACATGGCGTCTCTCTGTCGACTGAACACTGTAACAGGTAAAACAGTCTTTGAAGCTATCATGCATATTAATGAAGTTGCACCTCATACACAATAGAGCGCGCTCATTGGTTTGAACCAAGTCTTTCTCATGAATTTATGCCACACACTCAGAGATGTCAAGATGCACTCTCAGATACAGACATCCATGCATTTTTTTACAGTGTGCCTAAATCTTCTTTTAAAAAAGACATGGCTCCAGTTTGTATTGATTGTCCTGTGTCTACAGATTTGGTAAGTGTGAGAGCAGTGCCCTTTGTTTGTTTATTCAGATGGCAATGTTAGTTTGTATTGTCAGCAGTGCTCTTTCAGTTTTAAAAACAGTTAGTAGTTAGTAAGTTTACAGTATGTTAATATCACTGCAATATTATAGTACAATATTATAGACTGAAAGATCTGCTGTAAATGCTGCTCTCCGAATGTAAAAATGTAAACACCACAATAAACTATTAATGTCGTGTAGGATTTTCTCCGCATTTTATGACAGGATATTCTATACACACACGGCTTTCTGACGCTACCTACCACGTGCATCTAAGTTACCGAGAAATGCAAAAGATTTTTTTCTCCCATTCGCTGTGCAGTATCAAATAGTCCATTAAAACTCCACTCTCCAGCAGTTCCTCACTTTCAATATCTTATTTGTCATGGGACATGCAGGAAATGTTCCTGAATAAAAACTGAAAGTGGCAAACTGCAGTTAAAGTCGACAAATTAATAGTTTGGCAAATAATTTGATTACGGATGTCCATGTATACACAGTGACTGTCTTTCTCCCCTGCGTCTGTGTGTTTGTTTGCCTCGCCTCTGAAAATCAGTGCGTGCCCAAATGGAAACTCCCAAATTTGTAAATCCTTCAGTCTTTCCCTGCCTAGACACTCCCACCTAAACAGAGCTGGACACGCTCACTTCCCTGACTTTTTCCAAACTAGAGGTGTAAAAACACCCTGCTATGACAGGGGGGTTTCGTGGCTCTTTAAGTTACAACCTTAGTGCATTTCGTTTCCTTGTACTTGTACATGCGTGATGACAATAAAGTTGAATCTAATCTAATCTAATCTTTTTCAACCTTATGATGCTACTATGTCAACGTACTGACCAGCAGGCTATCATTATCAACAGCATTATTTTCAATACAAAGTTAAATTTACTTTGATTGCAGGAACATGGATAGCTTACTTCACCTGTGTTTTCCCTGAAAACAGCTGCATGCCTATTAACCAATCACAATTGATTATTTTCTGTCATGGGACCTGTGCAGAGACTGGTCTGTAATGACCTCGATAGATCTCGATAGAAATGCATTACAAGCCCGGTCATATTTCCAACATAGACCAATTCTGAAAACATAGTCCTATATGCATTTCTGTAGATTACAAATGATGTAGCCAAAAGTATGTTTTGTTTTTAAAACGAACGCTATGGGTGGTATGATCCTTTTCGCGCTTACCAGCTGACCGCTTACCTCCGTATGGATGACTTTCCCACTGTTACCAGTTTGTCCAGTTAGCTTGCCATGTTCCAGAAAGCAGGTAAGACAAAAATAGAATCCAAAAAATAAAATAAACAAGTAAGTAACAAGGTGAGAAGGTGGTATAATTTAAAAACGTGGTAAAAATCAGGTGAGGGCTTTTCTTTTTCTGGATTGCTTTTTAAAACTGTCGGTTGGGTTTAGGGAAATGGGTGGGCAGGTCAATCGGTGCTTTTGAAAACAGCATTGGTTAGGTTAAGGGAAGGAGGAGGGTGGGTGAGTCAGACAGTTGACAGTGGCCTCTGGTGGATTTACATGAAAACAGCAGGTGGAATGTCACTCCCGAGAGAAATTTGAGATCTGAAAAAGCATACACAGCGGATTCATGAAAACAAAAACTACAAAAAAATGTAGCTTCTGGGACGTATTTTGCGCTCTCCAGAAATGTATATGGGGTAAGTTTTCAGAATGAGCCTGGGTTGCATATTTCCATTTCTTTCAAGCTACAAATATTTTGATTGCATATCAACAAAACAAAACAGAGATTACAAACTGTAAATTGTGGGCACTTGCGAGCCGTTTACTGCACTCGCAGTCTTCTTTGTCATTCATTTAAAACCGTCATGTCCTTGTCAGAGCTCCAATTCGACAATGTTTACATCTATCTTGTGGATATTCCTCAGCGATCTGGCCATCAGTGATGGTGTTGTAGCACACGAGTGTCTGTTTTTATATTTGTTGTCGGTTTTGGTTTGCTAAGGTTTATAATTGCTGGTAGGGAAAATCTTTTCTTTGCTATTTATACTTTGACTTTTCATAATTGTTACTTTAATTTCACTTAACCTGCAAACTAGAATAGAAACTGCAGAAAGCAAACATACTGACAGTTATAGGTTTGTAGAATGTTTTGGGTCAACGATGCTATGCCATGTGGCACACATATCCATACATTTCTTCTTTCTGGCTGTTGTTTCTACGAAGGAATTTTGCAGAAGCACAGCCCAGGTGTTTCTCCTCATCGATTATTAATGCTATATTTTACTGCACAACAATTATTCAGCTTTTTTGGCTGAAAAAATAAAAATCACTCAGCCTGTGACTTGGTGAGCAGGATGTAGTAACGTTTTGGGGTAGCGTTTCCCTAATGGTGTGATGTCACTTGAAAACTATCAATAAGCATTCCACAGCCTCATGCAAATATATACAAGTAATCAGAAACAAACAAATACAAGCAGATTAATAGAGCACAGATGCCTTAAATATATTTTACTCAAATGTGTATACAAACAGTCCTTTAAAGTAAGTCATGAGAAACTGGAAGGATCTGAAAACAGCCAAAACATTGACTTAATCTTGCATTTTATTGTCAGTCAATTGATTGAGTTATGTCACACAGTTGTGTTCACAGAGTAAATGTGATTTGAGAAAAGCATTTCTGTTAATGAGTTATTCATCTTTAGTTATCTAGTTCTGTATGACTACATGGTCTACAAGCAGGAGTTCAGCACTGGGTCACAACTGTTATGAATTTGTCACTTATTAAGGTCTCCTCAGTAAATGTTTATCCTCAATGTCTTGTCTATTAGTTTGGCAACACTTTACTTGAAGCAGTTTTCATATGATTGTCGTGAAACGTTATAGTCATAGTTAAATGTAGCCTTTTCCTTTCCGCCTTTTGCAATGCCAAGTTTACAAATCTATCTATATACAAAACCTCTAAATGACATCTGAATATTTCTTCTACAATGAGCCTTTTTCAGCCTCCTATGTTTATGTTCAGTTATTTCACTTTAAAGGCAATGAAAAGGACTTATTTGTTACTATTAAAAAAATAAATTACTGATAAATTATATATATATATATATATATATATATA
>CAIGQZ010022722.1:710919-732177 GCA_903798205.1 Danio tinwini
TTATATATAATATAAGCTTTAACCATATGGCCAATGCATGGGCTATTCGAAAATAGAATTATACCATATTTTAGCAGGTTGAAATGACTATTCCAAAAATACCTTAACTGTTTCTAGTAGAAATATGAAGTGCAGATACATTCTTTCTCCACTAATATTGCCAATGGATGTGAATTAAATTAGAACTACAAACATGGGTAAGTAAAAGTATTAACAAACTACAAAATGGAAGATACACTAAGCAGACCATTAAGTGGAGAGGCTTTAGTTAAGATAGTTGATGACTGTTAATTAATATAAAACCTACTGGAAAATATTTCAATTGCATTTTCCATGTTATATTTCATCTGCAAAAACAATGTGATCTTAAATAAAGACATATTTGGCCTTATTATTATATTAACTTCTGAAAGCATAATTATTTAAGCACCTGAGGATATTTCTCTGCATGAAATACTCACGGATGACAGATTAACCTGCTGCTGCTTCTTCTATATGGTAGGATATTAAATATGTAAGATGTATCGAGATGATTGACAGGGCACATAACAACAGAATGGTCCAATAATGAGGAAGTAGTATGTCTAAAAGCTTGCATACGCTTGCTCTGTTAGGCACTCTTAACAATAAAGTACATACTTTTAGTAAATAGTATAAGTAGGCAAATTGGGATATATCAAATGTCAATAGTAGAACTCATTCAGGTGTCACCCAAAATCTCTTTGACATTAGCTCTGTAACCGTAATCATGTCTTCTTTGAAGACAACTGCAAATACAGCCTGGGTTCAATAGGGTTGAGCCCCTCCTTAGCCAGAGTTCAAAGGTTCAGCCTCACCAAGACCTTGTTTATCTCAATTTATCGCTCTATCTCTCCCCGCCCTGTCTTTATAGGACGTATGTTTGTGTATATATGGATCTCCGAGGGGAAAGTGCATCTTTCCTTTAAACCTCTTCCTCCTCTCTCTCTCTCTCTCTCTCTCTCTCTCTCTCTCTCTCTCTTTGATTGTCTGGGCACCTGCGGTCCAGCACTCAGGGGATTATGGGTTACCACATTGTCCTTGCCCCTTCTGTCTAATCCAGCCAGAGGGCTGTGTGTTTACCTTTCACACCAGCTCCAATTTATAGCCCTCTTGACCCAAACCAGAGAAATCAACAAGGTTTGGTCTGTCCGTGCCTGATTCCTCCAGAACCCATGGCTTGGGTTCAAAATCCAGCTGGCTCTGTGTGAGTTTCAACTGCATAACTGTCATGTTTTCTGAATTAAAAATGTGTTTCCTTTAGTAAATGTGCTCATTCTACACTTCAGTTCTACCTTGTGCTTCATAGAAAGGAAGGTTTCTATACATAATCTTTTAATACACTGTTGTGACTGACTTTGTTTTGTTTTGTTTTGTGTTTTTTTCCTTAAATATAAATCTCCTAAGTATTTTATTATATTTTACAATGACATTTATTGATGATTTCTTTTGAAATATGATGTGATGCTTGTGAATATTTCTGTGGAATGTCATTTTTCACTTTCTTAATGAATTGAAAGTTCTAACAGCATTTGTTTGAAGAAAAAAATGTGTTGTAACAGAATACTGAACTAGCATTATGTTATGCTAATATAAAATAAGATTAAAATAAAAATACATGAAAATATTTGACATTATTACATGAAAATAACTAGACATTGTTTCACAAGGATCCGTGTAGCAAGAGCTTTGCCAGAGTAATACAACTAGAATAATGATTCCTTCATTTATTTTTTCTTCAGCTCATTCCCTTTATTCATCTTTATCCACCAACTTATCCAACATATGTTTTACACAGCGGATGACTTTTAAGCTGCAACCCAGTACTGGGAAACACTCATACACACATTATTAAATAATAATTTTGTTGTACGAAAATGATTTTAAAAAGGTGATGTGGCACCCAACTCAACCCCACCCCTAAACCCAACCATCATTGGGGGATAAGCAAATCATACTAAATTGTATAAATGAGATTCATACAAATTAGCCACTAAATCAAAAAGTTACGAATTTATATGAAATTGTGTTGGAATTTAAGAATTAACACAATTTTCAGTCATCTTGTTCAGTTTGGGGGCTGCACGGTGGCACAGTGGGTAGCATGTTCGCTTCACATCAAGAAGGTCGCTGAATCGAGCCTCAGCTGGGACAGTTGGCGTTTCTGTGTGGAGTTTGCATGTTCTCTCGGTGTTCATGTTTCAAGTCCAAAGACATGCAGTATAGGTAAATTGGGTAGGCTAAATTGTCTGTAGTGAATGTGTGTGAATGAGTGTGTATAGATGTTTCCCAGTGATAGGTTGCAGCTGGAATGGCATCCGCTGCATAAAACATATGCTGGATAAGTTAGTGGTTCATTCCACTGTGGTGATCCCAGATTAATAAAGGGATTAAGCCGAATAGAAAATGAATGGATGAATGTTCAGTTTGGAGTACAGTAATGACTGACATGTGGTAAGAACCATCAGGCCATAACCTCTCAAACCAACTGGTAAATATAATATTTGGACAGGAGTGTGAAAGTTATTCTCACAACCCCTTTTTCCCCTGAAGGAGAGTGTATGCTAAGTTTCACCCTCAGCCTAAGACAAGTACCTTCTGCTCCTCTTATCAGTGAGCAGCAAAGCCAGCCACAGGGATTCTTTTTAACATAACAACTCTAAGACTCATCACAGCCCCAGCCACGGGGGGTCTGCCACACTTCTTACCCTTTATGAAGTGTGCTCTCCTCTGGCTAACTGGACCACGGTCACCTGTCCCCACTGCCAGAGACTCATGTCAGGTCTCTGTTTCACTTCTGACCTGACACAAATACCCACTGTCCCTCACTTTGGTGAAATAGACAGAAAAAAAGAGAGACAGAGAGAGAGGGGGGGGTTGGGGTAAATCGCTTGGTACCTCAAGCAGAGATATCTAGTGTGTGCGCATGGAGCAGGAAGTGAGAGCAATGATAACTGTAAATTGAATATGTCTGCCAGGCCAGATCTTTGAGGACTCTGGGGGAGCGTTTGTGGGGAGAAAGGCTAGTCTTGTCCATGTTTTATAACACCACAAAATACATAATAGAAGAGGGTGTAAAGATAAAAGGAATATGTAATGGAAAAGCTTCGTTTTTTTTAGTTGCCTCTTTCACCTCAAAAGTTATGCTTTTGTAGAAGACTAGATAGGATGGCCAGTGGGATCTAAGTGGTGTTTAAAACGAGGGTCTAAAAAAATTCACAATTGACATTTTCTTAGCTTTTATATTTAAAATGCCTAAATAATGGACAACATTTAATTGCGATTAACAAATGTGCTTTATTGTTAATTTGTTTGGCATTCCTGCATTGATCTAAAAGTTAATTAAAGCCTTTTACTAGATAAAAAACAAATAATAATTATTACTGTTGTTGTTTTTAGTACTGTTGTTTGGAACACCATTTCCATCAACACAGAGACCCACACACATATAATATGGCTGATAAGAGTTAGAAGCTAGTAGTCATTCATTCATTCATTCATTCATTCGTTCATTTTTCTTCAGCCTAGTCCATTTATTCATCAGGGGTCGCCACAGTGGAATGAACCACCAACTTACACAGCGGATGACCTTCCAGCTGCAACCAAGAACTGGGAAACACCCATACACACTCATACATACCCACACTCATACACAAACATACACTACCGCCAATTTAGTTTATTCAATTCGCCTAAAGCGCATGTGTTTGGACTGTGGGTGAAACCAGAGCCAACCCACACCAACACAAGCGAGAACATGCAAACTCCACACAGAAATGCTACAATGCTAACCACTGAACCACTGTGTCACTCCTCAGCAAGAAGTTTGATGTAAAATATATTTACATTGAAAATTGTTATTTTAAATTGTAACAATATTTTATTTTTGTGTGTATTTGCAATATGTTTGCTTTGTTTTGTTTTTTGTTATCATTTGCTGACTTCATGAACATAAAATACTTTTTCTAAAAACAATAAAACAACTGTATATGTACAGTATGTAACAATAAATGTATACATAATACATTAACAATAAAAAAGATACATAATGCATTATATATGTATTTTCAAACATTTTAAACATTTAACACTCAGGTGCAGGGAAAATGATGGGTTTTTATTAATAATAAAATAAACAGCAAAACAAACTACCCAGAAGAGGAAAACATTAACAAAAAAATAATAATAATAAACAAACAAACTTGACTGGGCAGAACTGGCAAGGATCTGGGGTATGTTTTTCGTTCTGACAGTGATTTGATTATTTGCTAAAGTTGCAGACACCTTTACCAATATCAAAATGCTTTTTTTATGCTAAATAATTTAAATAGCTAGTTATTCCTTTTGCAGATTATGAAACTTGAATAGGCCTAGTCTAAAATAAAGGAATTCTGCTCTAAATGTAAAACTAAATTGCTAAATACTCTTGACACATGAAAGTGTAAAGCCTGTAGCCCACAACAAAGGTGGAAGGATATTGAGTATCATATTTAACAAATCTATCACTACGAATATTATGTAATTTTGCTCACATGGATAATTGAATATTAATCATTACGCTGCTGCACCGTCTGCCAATCGTTGCATTGCTGATCATGAATTCGAGGATCAATAGTCCTTCACAACACATGCAGCAATCTTAGACCAGTTCATCCAGACATTTTAATCTGATTTCCGAACTTGTTTGAAGAACCAAAGCCAGAGATCAGTTTGTAAGATTAAAAGGTCCAGAATCTGTCAAATCATCTTATTTATCATGATTAAATAATCATGTTTATTTAATTGAGGTACGAAGAACGGACCACAGTACTGGACAAACAGGACATGACTCAACGAAATAACAAAATATGACGAACTGACACAGAACAGCAGACAAGAGGACACTATAAAGAGAAAGAATTAACAAACAAACAGGTAAACTGAATAAGCTAATAATGGGATAACAAGGAGGGTGGGACTAGACATCACACGGTGAGCACATGACACAAAGAGACAACACAAGCCATGTGCTCACGGGACTGTAAAACGGGACTAGAATACGCAACCAATTCATTAACCGCATGTTCAGATGAAACTAAAGCATGCGGCACATGTAAACATGAACCACATGCTAAACACAACACAAACAAAAGACTAAATGAGTACACGAAAAACACCAGGATGAGAGTGCACATCCCAAGCACAACCGGAGCCCATGCGCAACCAAGATGTCGCTCGTGCAAAGACGAATACAATGACAGAATACTCGAGCCGAGCACAACATACTAGACATTTTCCTTATTATTTATATCACTGACTCTAACCAAAAACAGTAGACTAATGTTTTCACTGTATTTCTGATTAGCCTGTGCTAAATTGCTATACTTCACAGTTGCCTAGACAGATATTCATACTGCAATCATTCTCCACAATTTTTCTGCCCCATGATCCCCTGGGTCAGTTGATATGTTTCACTGAGGTTAAACAAAGCCCCTCACTCATGTCAGGCTGAGGCAAACCAACAGACTCTGGAACTATCAGGAGATAATCAGCACTAATAGGTACATAATGGCTAACAGTGAGGCCGTATTTGTGTGGATGCATCACTGCAGATCGAGCACAGACAGCGTGACCTCTGTTTTCCACCATACAGCAGTCACACAGTCTGGTGGGGGGGGGGGGGGGGGGGATGCCAGGAATCTGCTCCCCTCATTCCTCTCGCTTTCTCCAGCCTGTCTGCCCAAAGTCCTCCCCTGACTGTAAGCAGGGTATTTGCTTCATGGTTTTTATGTCATTGACTTGGGAGGCTGACGCTCCTGGGACTCGGATGCTCTTTGCTTGAAGACAATGAGAGTTCTATGAAGTGAGTTCCTGGTCCGAGGTCAGGCAGGGGATATAAAAGAAGACTAAGATGATGGCTGATTATGACTGTTGTGGAATGGTTTGGCAGAGATTACAGGCATTGTCAGACACACTGATCTGCCGGGGCACGAATAAATCGCTCTGCACCTCATGTGTTTTCATTTTGCCTGATTCCAGAACAACAAACAATGCAGGAACATGAAAGACCATGTCAAACCATAATGGGACCCAAAAACACAAGATACATTGTATGCAGATGATGTAAGTCCATCATGTCATACCAGGCCAAGAAAACAAGACCCGTAGAGAAACGTTGATCCCAAGTAGCAGAAATATTCCCTGTGGGGCTTTTTTATTTCTTTCTTCTCATTTATTGCAGGAATAAAGCATATACTTACAGTTCACGTTGCAGTCCTTGTGTATGTCTTTGATATTCAAAAATACATAGACACATAATGCATTCACATGCAAGAGTTCCTTGTGCAAGACTTAATGTGTCTTAAGTGGTGAAAACGCACCAAGTGGGTCATGGGATCATGTGTTAACATACCCACACATGCGAGCATTTGGAGCTCTGGAGATTATGGACGTCTTCTGACAGGGCTTGGCTGCTTTCAGACTCTTCACAGTCACTCTATGTAAACAAAGCCATTTTTTGTTGAAATGTGTTGAAGCCACTCACTCCCGGGGTGGGTCAGCTAAGGGTTGGGGGAAAGGTTGGCTGGGGGTGTCGAGAAAGGCATAAAGAGAAAGAATAGGCTTGGAGGGGTTTAGGTCTGGGTAATTGCAGCTCATTAGAGATTGCTTTTGATCTCTGAGGTGTCCAGTCTTAGGCTGAACATGCCATCCTACAGAATGCTCACAGTTGATCAAGAGGTCAGAATCAGGTGAATAGAAAGTGAAAGAGAGAGAGAGAGATAATTTGGAAATAATAGGACTCAAATTTTGTGAATTTCTACCATGCTATGCATTTTCAGCTCAGTTTGTAGGAAAAGAGCAGAGTATGTACTGCACTGCAGTGCAATAACCCCAGATGGAGTTTAACCGAGCGAGCCTGCTCTGGGCTCACAGCTCTTTGAACTCAGTCTGTGCAGAACTTCAACTGGGTTAATCGTTATTAATTTTTAATGCAACATAAAAAAATGTTCCAGCACAGAGCAAAATCAAAGCCAGAGCAACACCCCTCAGCCCTCATGCCCTCTGAAATGTGAAGAGAAAAACAGTGATGACCATATTTTGTAGCACCACAGTTTGTCTGGCAGTGTGCGTGTGTGTGTTGACAGCGATTATAAGAAGATGGTTGTCCACTTTAGACTGTATGATGTATGGCCTTGTCTTAAATTAATGTTCTTCAAGTCAGGCTATATATTTAAGGGGACATTTAGGTCTGTATGATTCTTGTGAGTGTTAGCAGGCAACTTGCCCTTATTGTATATTTTATCATGTGAACTTTGGAAGGTACTTTTAAATAACTTGTTCATTGTGCAGGTCAAATTTTTTATGAGTAATGCAATCACCAATCATATCAGCTGGTGAAGTGAATAATTTCATCACAGAGAAGGGCTGAATTGCTTTGCCAGGCTGCCATGTTCTGTGCTCCGGGCATTAGAGCTCAAACAGCATGGCTAAATACCCGGCCAAACATGTCGTTCTTCAAACAGACTCAGGTAGTAGAGCTGCTGGATCCCAGCCAGGCCTCAGAATTAAGAGTTATTGTGCTCCAGTGGCAGCGCTTTCCTAGGACCTCAGTGGAGGACTCATAAGCAGGCCCACCTGGGCCCAAGAGCTTGACCGCAAGCCACTGAAATAAGACCCTCAAGTCCCTGGACCTATTTTAATGCCACTCTGAGACAACTTTATTTCAGTCCATAAATCATGATAGCAGCAAGTTCAACGATTTGAGTGGCCTGAAGTGCTTCTTCATCCTGTATTCCATTTTTAGTTTAGTACAGGTTCACGCTTGAGCATAATCACCCTGGAACACATCTGAATGCCCCCTCCTGTTTTACCCTTTCACAAAGTAAACTGCTCTGCGGCTCGGAGCACATTTAATTGAGGTGAATTGTTTTTGATTACTTATGGTTCTGAAAACGAGCACTTGTTTGTAGCTACAAGTCTAAGATGATAAAATATTAAACCAGGAGGCTGAAGGAGCCACTTGTGGAGGGAAGAAGGCTGGAAACAATTTGCAATGCTACCAAATTAAAGTTATTCAGCACCAAGGGTAATTTAATTACCATTCTTTAAATGTTTGAATGACTTTGACCTCTGTGGGGCTCCAGGGTCACGCAGGTGTATTTACTTACGCTAATTTAGAATCAGTAACATGAAACAAGCCCTCAAATCAAACAGGCCTCTTTTGTCCCATATCTTGTTTCGCCATTCCGAAATTGACTCTCAGTGTTTGGATGGAAAATTCAATTATTATTTCTTTTCATATCATTAGCTGCCATGTTCTAATGAATAAATCTGTTCGAGTTTCTTATTAGCCCCAAGAGTAAACACTTTGGAGATGAGTTTGACAGATAGAAAAAAAAGAAGGAGAGGGAGGGGGCAGAAAATAGAGAAAGGAAGAGAAAGCAGACATGTGGTGAGCGCTGACGGCCATGCAGGGCTCCCAGGCCGGAGTGTGAATGGAAACAGGTGTGTCACTGATTGTGTGGTGGGTCTGTGTGATGCCTATGTGGCATGTCTACTGGCTGGGTGTTTTGGGTCAATGGAGCACATCTGGTACTAGTCACAACAGAGTGCACACGTTCCCGGGCCCTGATCCGCCCCGTGAGGCTCACATCTGGGTTAGCTCTCGGGCAGCATGGGAGATGGATAAAGGGGGCTGGTGGGGATTTTGAGAGATGCTCCAGGTGCACCTGGGGGAGGGGTCGGAAAGGGTGGAGAGTGGAGTCTTTTTCTTTTTTGATGGACGTGTCTAGTCTGCCCACGAGAGTTGCCCCGTGCCGGGTGAATGACTTCTTCACCCATCATGCCAGAGCTGGGATGCAGCTGCTTAGAGCACTGACGGCTCTCATTCTCCTTGTTTCTGTGCATCATTCCAATTAGGGGACAAACATCTTTTTGTTAGAGCAAAAATCTACCAGATGTGTCATATTTCATCTATACTTCAAACAGCTTAATACATGCAGGGTGACGGGGGGCTATAGTTTATCCCAATATCTTTGACTACATGGATTGGAGTACATCACAGTGTCCATACGTACAATTTTACTCTCATTCAAACCCATGTACAATTTAAAATCTTCAATAAACAGTTCAGTTCATGTTTATTTTTTATAGCGCTTTTACAATGTAGATTGTGTCAAAGCAGCTTAACGTGGAAGATCTAGTAAATAGAAACTGTCAGTCTAGTTTTCAGATTTAAAGTTCAGTTTAGTTCAGTTCAGTGTGGTTTAAGTTTCACTGCTGAAAGTACAAACGCTGAAGAATAAATCCATCGATGTGCCAAACCAAGCAAGCCAGTGGCGACAATGGCGAGGAACAAAACTTTACCAATTGACGAAAGTGAAGGAAAAACTCAAGAGAAACCAGGCACTACCGTTTCTTCTGCAGTCTTTGAGCCAGAGGCTGGAGAATGCTCTGGACACTGAAACACTGGAACTACCAGAATTACATAACTTCTAAAATGGCCATAGTGGTCATTCTGACCGTTCTCTTGTGAGGTGTCATACTGTCATGTTTAATTTACAATCAAAGCTCTTATTTATATTTTATAAATTAAGCTTTGAATGTCTGTCATCATGTTTTAGCAAGTCATTACCCTGAAAATATGATATTTTTGGTGATACAGCCAATTAATATGTACGAGTTGTGAAGGGCAAATAATTAAAGCATTACTGCAATGAAGTAAAGATATGTTTTTGCTATCAGAAATGTATGTTTTGCTAGCATGAAGCTGCTAGGCAACAGAGGCATGCATATTTAAAGGCAAGGGAATAAGTAGCGTACACTGAAATGCATGTTGCCAATTTGACCACTGTGGTAGTTCAAGGTAAATATACTCAGAACTCTTTTATGCTTTGTCATTTTAATACAATAACATTGTTAGAAAGAAATTTGCACACATAAAGACAGGGTATTATAGTTATATTGATTTTATGTTAACAAAGTATAACAAAGTATTAGTATGTAAGCTTGTCTACTTGCCACGATGGACACAATGGTTGAAAACTGCTTGCAGCACGTTATGCTGATGCAGTGACCTAAATGATAGTGGGTTTTAGGGAATGAGTCTAACAAAGACCATCTAGTAGGAGCTGTGCATGTAAACCTCACTTCCAAGGCCTCTTAATATCTTTAGTGGGAACAAAATTTTGAATACTATTCAAGGTGAGTAGAACTCCTGTATCTCCTGTAAAATTTAGCCAAAATGACACTGCAACTGTTCAGCAGGACATTTAATGATGCATCCCTTATGTATGTTACTTAATTTGATTGATTCATTCATTGTCTTTTTGGCTTAGTTCCTTTATTAATCTGGGGTCGTCACAGAGGAATGAACTGCCAACTTATCCAGCACATGTTTTACACAGGGGATGCCCTTCCAGCAGCAACCCAACACTAGGAAACACCCATACACTCTTTCACACACTCACATACACTACGGACAATTTAGCTTAGTCAATTCACCTGTACCACATGTTTCTGGACTTGTGGGGGAAACCGATACACCAGGAGGAAACCCACGTGAACATGCGGAGAACATGCAAACTCCACACAGAAATGCCAACTGACCCAGCCGAAGCTCGAACCAGTGACCTTCTTGCTGTGAGGCAATTGTGCTACCCACTGCGCCATTGTACTACCCCTACTTCATTTGATGTATCCATTAAATGGATAGTTCACTCCCAGAAAAAAAAATTAAAGTGCTGTCATCATTTACTCACTTGGTAAAAACATAATTAACTTCAGTTAATTACAAACGATATTTGAAGAAAGCTGGAAACCTGTTGTAACCATTGTCTTACGTTGCATTTTGTTTTTATTTTTGAGGGGAACTGTCCCTTTAAATATAAAGTAATAAAGTGAGCACATATTCCCACCTGCAAAGTGTTTGTATGACCACAGTGTTCATCAGACCATTCAAACCTGCAGACCTTTAACCCTGTTCTAACTAATCTGCCTTTTAAGCCTTTTGTGTGCATGCATGTTTTTGTAATCCTCATAGTTAATTACATGATGTGACTGACCACACACTCGCTGGAAATAATCCTGCATACACAACAACCAGTAGTGTATTGGAACTTAGCACATGTAGCTACTATTTTGTGTAGAGGACCGGTTTTGACTCCCATAATGAAAACAGCCGCTAAATATATTAAATGCACTGTAACTAATGCTGGTTTCCACACAACCTAAAGTTAGTGAGTTTCCTCCTAAAATGTCCTCATTGGACATTACTGAGATTGATTATGTTGACTGCTACAAATATCTTGGAATCTAGTTAGATGGTAAACTGTCATTTGAATCACACATTAATGAACTGCTCAAAAAAAGGTTAAAGCCTGTGTTGGCTTTCTTTACAGAAACAAATCTCATTTTACGTACTCTTCAAAGCAGCATTTTGTCAAATTAACAGTATTTCCAATTTTGGATTATGGGGATTTAATTTACAGATCAGCATCAAAAACTCTCCTTCACAAACTGGATGTTATTTACCATGCAGCAATTCATTTTGTTACTGGTGCCCCATTTAATACTCATCACTGTCAACTGTATTCTTTATTGAATTGGCCTTCTCTTCAATCACATTGACAAATTCATTGGTTTCTTTTCATTTACAAAACTCTTATTGAAAAAGCTCCACTATATTTACAGTCACGTCTTAACATTGAGAGAACATGTTAAAATCTGTGCTCCAGTAGTTTTATTAACCTTTGTATACCCAAAGTTCGCACATCATTTGGTCACTACTCTTTTCAGTTTTCTGCTGCTGATGCTTGGAATCATCTGCAGAAGACCTTACAGCTCAACACTTTCATTCCACTATCATCCTTTAAAAGTCACTGTGCTTGTTTTTAGTTTGTCCTTGCTTTTATATGTTATCATCTGCATTTGTGAAATTGTTATTGTATTGTGTTACTCCTGCTTCCTATTTGCTTTATTTGTTGCCTCTTGGCCAGGGGTGCATTTCCGAAAACCATTGGTAACCAACTAAATTCAGTTGTTACAAGCATAGTTCATTGATTTGGCATTTCCCAAATCCATCATTTTAGCGAACATTCACAAACTGCATCGCAAACTTGAACGTTTGCAGCTACACGTCTAGAGCTGTAGTAGTAAAAGTAGCTGTATAGTTCCTGGCTGTGTTGTATTCCCAGTTATCCCCCCTAAGCCCTATTTATTTAGAACATTCTAACATTTAAACTTGGGATGATAAAAAAAAACATTAATGTTTTTAATGTTCTTAAAACCTCTTAGGTGTAATTTGCTTTGAAACTGGAATTTAATTTCACTTTGAAAACATGTATGCCATTTTGAAGGCAGGCGTGGCTCATGACGAAAGCTATAGGTGGCCTATGGAATTTACGCTACGTCTCCAAAGCTTCTGAAAACAAAAATATGTAGCATACATTAATGCTTTTAATTTATGGTAGATTATTTATTAAGAAATGTATCTGTATGTGACATGGGCCTGTTGTTTAGAAGATATCTGCAGTGGTGTGAATGTGTCAAATTGTAAAAATAAACAAAACAAAAAAAGAATAAACTATTTTACAACTTAATAATAATAATAATAATAAAATAAAGATAATAAGTATTATTATCATTATTAAGTTGGATTTTTTTTATAATTTCTTAAGAAATAGGGTACTGTAAATTAAACCTACCACCACTAACAATTTATATGATTTATATAAGAGATTAGAATACGTGTTAGCTTAGTGATTTTATATGGAATATTCTCAATAATATTTGTAAAGGAAACATATATAGGTCCTATATGTGTCATTTACATATATTTCAATTCATATGAATAAAAAGTGCATGTTTTTACCAAAACTAATATTGGATTTTTTTTAAATGTGTGTGGATGTAAAACAACATAATTTGCACAATAACATTATGGGGGGTTTCTCTAAAGAAGTAGTTACTCCACCCTGTTTAAAGTGTCATTATGGACATTTTATTTTATAACTAATGTGGTTCAAATGATGGATCTGCAACAGAGCGTCAAGAGTTTTTGGGAAACACTCCTCACTACATCATTCTTTTTCCAAACAATACATCGTATTATGACAGTTCAGCCACGAGTTATGTCGTTGTTTGAGAAACGCACCCCAGGTCGTCATTGTAAATGTAAACTGATTCTCAATTGACTTACATGGTTAGTTTATTATTATTATTATAAGTTTATTATTATTATTACAACCAATTTGTGTTGAGACAACGTGGAGTAATTAGGTGATTAACTTATTATTTTTAGAAATGTAAGTGGATTTAACATAAAACAATTAGGTCCCTCTAGTTTGAACAAACAGCAAACTTCATTTTTTGAGTGTAATATCTAAAGAAAATGCTAATGTTTTTCCTGAGTTGCTTGAATTTAGAAGTAGCGGTAGAAAGAGTTGAAAATCCATGGTAGAAAGTAAAGAAAAAAAAATAATTGTGTGAGCTGGTTGGACGTACTGTGTGCTCTAAAAAAATCTATTAAGAATAAAAGCTGAAAATCCAATAAAAAGTGATAATACAAACTTCGTAAAGCTTGGTCTCCTAAACATCAGGTCTCTAGCACCTAAATCACTTATCATAAATGAAATAATAACAGATAACAATCTTAATGCACTCTGTCTCACTGAAACCTGGCTGAAACAAAATGACTATATTAGCTTAAATGAAGCTACTCCTCCAGGATTCTCATATAAGCATGAGGCTCGTCAAACTGGTCGTGGTGGTGGAGTTGCATCAATCTTTAGTGATATTCTTAATGTTAGTCAGAGAAAGGGTCTTATGTTTAACTCCTTTGAGGTATTAGCTCTTAATGTTATGCTACCAGATATTATGCAAAAACCTACAATATCTCTCGCTATAATCACCATATATAGACCCCCAGGACCCTATGTCAATTTTCTAAAAGAGTTTTCTGATTTTATTTCTGACTTACTAGTTAAAACTGATAAAATACTAATTGTAGGAGGCTTTAACATCCATGTAGATGACTCCAATGATACACTAGGGCTCGCCTTTATGGATCTACTACATTCACTTGGGATAAAACAAAATGCGGTTGGTCCAACCCATCGCTTAAAGCATATATTAGATCTAATATTGTCTTACGGAATTGAGGTCTTTGATGTAGACATTATACCACAAAGTGATGATATTACAGACCACTACCTCTTGCTATATTAGCTGTGTTCACCTTAAATTATCAGATCTGCACCAATATACTGCCCTGGTAGGACTATCGTTCCATCCACTAAGGATGAATTTATAAATAACTTACCTGATCTTTCTTTAATTCAAAAAACACCCACAAACGTAAATGACCTTGATGTAGTAACCAGCAGTATGGATGCCATCTTTACTAGCACACTAAATACGGTAGCACCCATTAAATTAAAAAAGGCTAGAGAGAATAAAACTACACCATGGTCCAATAGTCATACTCGCGCTCTCAAAACAGCAACCAGTGCCTTTGAACGTAAATGGAAAAAAACAAACTTAGAGGTTTTTAGAATTGCGAACAAAGACAGTATGTCCAGCTATAGGAGGGCTCTTAAATCTGCCAGGGCTGAGCACCTCCGCAAACTGATTGAAAATAATCATAACAATCCTAGATTTTTATTTAGCACCATTGCTAAATTATCAAATAATCAGTCATCCTTGGAACAAAATGTCCCACCGCATATTAGTAGTGATGACTTCATGAATTTTTTCAGTGATAAAATAGAAGACTTTAGACAGAAAATAGAAGATGTTAAACTTTCTGCACCACCTTATACTACAGATCCAGTAAACATTCCACTGAATCAAAATAACCTACAATGCTTTAAAATCATAGAACAGGAAGAGCTAGATAAAGTTATAAATAGTTCCAAACCAGCTACATGCATGTTAGACCCAATTCCAACAAAATTACTGAAAGATTTGCTACCTGTTATAGGAGAACCTCTCCTTAACGTTATCAACTCTTCTTTAGCTTTAGGCCATGTTCCAAATCCTTACAAGCTAGCTGTTATTAAACCTATTATTAAGAAACCACAACTGGACCCCAGCAACTTAGCTAATTATAGGCCTATTTCAAATCTTCCGTTTATGTCTAAAATACTAGAAAAAGTAGTTTCTACCCAATTATCCTCCTTTCTGCAGATGAACAATATTTTTGAAGTGTTTCAGTCAGGTTTCAGGCCTCATCACAGCACAGAAACCGCATTAGTGAAAATAACCAACGATTTACTCTTAGCTGCTGACCAAGGGTGCATCTCACTATTAGTTCTACTAGATCTTAGTGCCGCTTTTGACACTATTGATCACAATATTCTCATAGACCGCTTATATTCTACAGGTGTCCAAGAACAGGCTCTTCAATGGTTTAGGTCATACTTAGCTGATCGTTACCAGTTTGTGAATATTAATGGACAACTTTCACAAGACTGGTAAAGTACGGGGTCCCTCAAGGATCAGTTTTAGGCCCTTTGCTGTTTACAATATACATGCTTCCCCTGGGGGACATTATTAGAAAACTTGGGATCAGTTTTCACTGCTATGCAGATGATACTCAATTATACATTTCAACTAAACCGGATGAGATGTCTAAACTGTCTAAGCTAACTGAGTGTATTAAAGATGTTAAAGACTGGATGACCAACAATTTTCTTCTCTTAAACTCAGACAAAACAGAATTATTACTTATTGGGCCTAAATCCTGTACACAGCAGTTCCCATAACTTGACCTGCAACTAGAGGGATACAAAGTTAGAGTTAGCTCTACTATAAAAGATCTGGGTGTCATATTAGACAGCAATTTAACCTTTAAAAATCATATATCCCATGTCACAAAAACTGCCTCAAAACATTTCATCTAAGAAATATTGCTAAATTGCGAAGTATGCTATCCTTCTCAGATGCAGAAAAGCTAGTTCATGCTTTCATGACTTCTAGGCTGGATTACTGTAATGCTCTGTTTGCTGGTTGCCCAGCATCCTCTATTAACAAACTTCAGCTAGTACAAAATGCAGCTGCCAGAGTTCTTACAAGGTCTAGAAAATATGATCATATCACCCCAATTTTATCCTCCTTACACTGGCTGCCTGTTAAGTTTCGTATTGAAAATATTGCTTCTTACCTATAAAGCCTTAAATAATCTAACTCCTGTTTATCTAACCAACCTCTTGTCTCGCTACAATCCAACCCGCTCTTTAAGATCTCAAAACTCAGGGCTTCTTGTAGTACCTAAAATAGCTAAATCGAGTAAAGGAGGTCGAGCCTTCTCATTTATGGCCCCTAAACTCTGTAATAGCCTTCCTGATAATGTCCGAGGCTCAGACACACTCTCACTCTTCAAAACTAGATTAAAGACCTATCTTTTTAGCAAAGCATACACTTAGTGCATTACATAGCGGTATGACGCATGATGTGCCCCACACACGATTTTGCTTCTTGTTTATATACACTATGAACAGCAGCTATGCTAATTATTCGCCTTATTCTGTATTTCCACCTGGGGGTACTCATCTCGAGACCCTCAGACTATGCAGTGCCACTGATGCGATCCAAGACCAGCGATGAGACGATCCCAAGGTTTCCGGACCAGGCCGTATCCTGAGCTGCTGCTGTGGTGGTCATGATGGAGAGCATGAGACTGATTCCTGTGATGCTCCAAGGACAGACGTGTCTTCGCTGAGGCCCAGCTACTGCGCCTAGACTGCAGCTCTGCACAAGACGTTTGGCCATAGGAGAAATGGTCGTGCCCAACTGAGCCTGGTCTCTCTCGAGGTTTTTTAAATTCTTCACTTTCGCCAATTGGTGAAGTTTTTTCCTCGCCGCTGTCGCCACTGGCTTGCATGGTTCGGGATCTGTTGAGCTGCGCATTGATGGAATTGCTCCTCAGTGTTTGGACTCTCAGTAGTGATTATTAAACCACACTGAACTGAGCTAAACTAAACTGAACTTAAACACTGAAAACTGAACTGAACTGAAAACTGTTTCGATTCACTATAAACTTCCATGTGAAGCTGCTTTGACACAATCTACATTGTATAAGCGCTATACAAATAAAGAAAGACTATACTTGTGAAGATAAATTTCTGAAGCAAATATAAAGAAAACTTATTTTCTCCCCACACATTTAATATGTCCTTCACCATTTAAAAGCTCATAATGGTCTAAATCAATATTTTTAAATGAAATAAATGTTTTAAATGTCAACAGGTTTCAGTGAGGTATACATGCACATAGGGAACAATCAATAGTTTTAGTATGCATTCAAAAGAGGTCCCCATTTATGTGTTATCTAAAATGTCAATATATAGCGCTCCCTTGACTGTAAAACCCAATTTTGGTCTGCCCAATTTTTAATGTCATGTTACAATTATTTTTCATCAGGGCAATCATTGAAGGACTTGTTTTGTGAGAATGACCCTGGAATGCCTTTCCAGGTTTTACAACAACGATGAATCACTTTTAGAGTAATTATTTTATATCAAAATATTAGTTTCTTCTTTCTCTTCTACTTTTTTTCTTTGTATTCTTTATTTCTTTCTTATTAGGTATTCATATTGAATTATGAGTTTATATTTCAATAATTCATTCATTCATTTACTTTCAGCTTAGTCCTTTTATTTATCAAGGATTGCCAACCTATCTAGCATATGTTTTACATAAACATAAACAGTTCCAGCTGCAACCCAGTACTGGGAATCACCCATTGACTCTCACGTGTACACATACACTCTCACATGTACACACATACACTATGGCCAATTTAGTTCACCTATACCACGTCTTTGGACTGTGGGGGGAAACCGAAGCACCCGGAGAAAACCCACATGAACACGGGAAGAACATTCAAACTCCACACAGAAATGCCAACTGGCCCAGCCGAGACTCAAACCAGTAACCTTCTTGCTGTGAGACCACAGTGTGAACCACTGAGCCACTGTGTCACCCCTATATTTAAATCAGTCTTATCAGAAAAATAAATTAAAATAAATAACCTATCAATATGCCTAATCTCCTTATGAGTTGTTGAATACAGTTTGTCTGTTCTTTGTTGCAGTTTTACTCCATGCCACTTATTTTTAAATGGACATTAAATGGAATTACAAACAAAACACACACCAACGTCATATATGTGTATATATACTTTGAAATTGATAGTTGAAATAGTTTGCCCCCTTTGTTTTTTATTCCACACCCTATTAATCTCAGTAGCACTATAAGAGATGTGCTGTTCCCTCAGCGCTGAGACATTACTCATATGGCACCTATTTCTACATCTCTGCACTGGTACACTTAGAATGCTATTAGAGAGCTGTTTTCCAATAGCCAAAATGCCCTGCATGTAAGTATAGAAACCGAGAATCAGCCAATGTGTAGAAATATGTCCGTGGGGAGCGTGGTTATGGTTGAGGGTCTTTGAGAACTGTTTCCTACTCTCTCTGGAATGACATTAGTTTAGCTCATAAGTGAAGTTGCTGAGGCACCTTATTTATGCATGTTCTGCTTTCAGCAGCCGACAGAAATCCAAAGCATGAGTGAGCAACCCTCTCCGCTTACAAAGGAAGCCAAACAAATTACCACACGTGTTATGGTGACAATTACAATGCACTACAGAAAGTTCAGTCGTTTCCTTTTCTAACTCCCTCCCTCGTTCTGTTTTGCTTTCTCCCTCTCTCATTACCTCATCTTGTACTTTGATTGTGTAAGGAATGTAAATGAGAGACTTGACTCTGCCAATTGTAACATTGTGAGTACTGTTGCGCAAAACAGTGCCATCTATCCAATTAAGATGATGAACACAATCACAAGTAGTAAAGGGAATAGCACAAAAATATGCCCAAATGCAAAAAACGCAACAAGAGACTCACAGCTCTCTCAAGAAACTGCCACTCATAGAAAGTAGGAGGCTTTTTGCCCTTTGGAGTTACTCCATAGAATTTGAGTTACATGAGTTGCTCTGTGTTCAAAAAAAAAAAAAAAAAAGAAAGCTCTGACAATTTGTTTGGGTGTAACTTGTAATCGCTCCGCGCAGCTTGTTATTACTTATCTATTATAGATCATGCGTGTAATGTGTGTCTCAGGTTAAATTTTTTGGGGATATTCACATATCATGTCCAAAACTACATTGAAAATGTGACGCATGTTTCTTCCTTTGCTGATTCGCAATCCTCTGCCTTTTGTCTTTACTAAGGCCACCATAAACTGTTCCTTACACGCAAGGCGCGGTCAATTATCAAAATAGTTCAACTTTTGTCACTGTGTGGATTAATACTGAATGTGTGTCAATGCTATTACTTGGGGTTAACGTTAAGAGTAGAGTAATATGCTGGTCTTTAACTGCATTGCTTAATTGCACTTCTGCATTGGGTTCTCATATATTTTGTGTGCTACTTCATAGCTGTGGTGGACATTTCTCTCTGTCTCGTGCTGAACCCAGTCAATCACAACAGACTGGGTCATCAGACCAATCAGCGCAGATTAGCTTTGTTCTACGGAGGAGTTTGGGAACAAATGAATCGCTGAATAAATCATATGAGAGTCATTAGGATAATTAGGTAAAAAAAAAATGCATATTATAAGACAATGAAAGTGTTTTTCAGGCTAATAAGCCAGTGGTTGGAGACCTCTAAAACCAAAATATGACTTTTATAAAGCAAAATAGGGGCTCTTTAAGACTTCAGCAGAACATTTAATGATTTTTTTTTTTGCTTAAACCATGGTTCATTTATATAATGTCAACAACAGGCACAAACAAAATTAACAGTCGTGGCTTGTGACAATACATTCAGACCTTATGAAGCAAAACGCTAGAATCATTATTTTGCAACATTACTAACTTTATGAAATTCTAGTGTAGACGAATCGATGCCAGTTTTTTCTAAATACATTATGTGACATTCACCTGCCCTGCTAAATAAAATTACAAACCGATTTAATTAATAGTGTTGATTAATATCAGAGCTGGGTGGTTAATCAAAATGAAACCACAAAATTAGTTGACCATACCTGCACAACATGTCAGGAAAGCAGGGTTGTGTGTTAAGTAGTAAACTCAGAAAACCAGAGCGCGCTTTCCTGCAGATACTCCAAACATGAAGAAATCTAGAAAATCCCAATAGAGTTGCATTATAACAGAAGATATAACTACTTTTATTGATTCAGCATGACTAATAGTCACACGACCATGGAATCATCTCACAGAAGGACTTTTGGAAGTGAGTTAGGAGTAAAAATTAAATGTTATTAAATGTGGTATCATGTGCAGTAAACATGTATTGTATCATGTGCTGCTTTTACTACGCAGAGCTGTAGTTCACTTAGAAATGATGCAAACAGCTGTGTCATCATCACAAAACAACTGACCTGGTTGCACTATCAACTCTGTAAATACTGCTCCATCTAAAAAAGCACATGCTGGAGGTCTATTAAAACCGGCTTCACTGACAAGATGCACATGAAAATAGCCTTTGATTAATGTGAAATATCCGCTCATCTGTCTTTAAAAATGACCTCATCGATCTGGTCCACAATGAGACTTGCTGTTCAACTTCACTTGACCCAGCATCTCTGAAGTCATACTTAAACTGAAAATCAACAAAGTTTTTTTTTATTAAATTAACAAGCCTAAATGTAGCTCAATACAATAATTGCATTGTATAGCCAATGAGGTAACAACCAATCAGTTTAGCAACTTGTTTCCTGTTTTTGACTCACTCCATTGTTTGTGGATCCAGAATTTTGATCTGACATCTGTTTCACGTGGCATATTGGCTTGTCAGATGCAAGGTCCCTGCAGACATGAGCTCTCGACCTAAATGTGTTTTTAAATAGAATGCACAGTCTGGTTGGGGGGTTTAAACACAAGCGAAACCAGGAACATGATTTAACTCAAAATCTAGATAATTTGTACAATTACTGACGACATTGTTACAATGTTAGGTGGAGTGACACACATGCACAAGAATTTTTGTGCAGTATTGAACTCGTGTATTATGATTTGTATGATGAGAAGTATCATAAATTAGCTTTTCCATTAATTAGCAATATTTTTCTTGATTTAGAGCATTTTCTTTTGTTTTACATTGCCAACAATTTCATAATTACCTTATTGATTGTGTCTATGTTATCTCTTAAGTCAAGTATTAAAGTTGATCAATTACATAAAATTATGTAAAACTAATAATCATAAAAATTAGAGAATTATATATATATATATATATATAT
>CAIGQZ010022722.1:732277-767847 GCA_903798205.1 Danio tinwini
TTACACCTCATAATCTGGCTACACAAAAACATGGTTCATTACTTGGATAGCTTTTTTCATGGCAAAACTGGCTTATATCTCATACTCACTGTGTTTCAGACATTTGTCCTTTGTAATGAAAAAAATTGTGATCTTGCAAAATTCAGACAGTCACCATGTTTACCAGTGAATAATCTGCATTGCCTGACAAACGTTTTGTCATCGATCGCAGTTATAAGAGCAACAAATAATAATTTAACTTCTAGTTAATCATTCAGAAAAGTGACAGAAGGTAGATTTTCCTGATGAATCATCTGTTGAACTGCATCCCAATCATCACAAATACTGCAGAAGACCTATTAGAACCTGCATGGAACCAAGATTCTTACCGAAATCAGTCAAGTTTGGTGAAGGAAAAATCATGGTTTGAGGTTACATTTAGTTTGGGGGCGTGTGAGAGATCTGCAGAGTAGATGGCAACATCAACAGCCTGAGGTATCGAGACATCTGTAATGTCATGATTTTCACAGAAACATGGCTAAACAGCGGGATACCAGACAACGCTGTATCTTTAACTGAGCATCAAACATTCCGAGCAGACAGAGCGGCGGATGACTCCGGTAAGACCCGAGGCGGAGGATTATGCATTTATATTAACAAAGCTTGGTGCACAAATTCTGTCATCGTTGGGAGACATTGCTCTGTTAACCTGGCATTTCTGATGGTCAAATGCAGACCGTTTTATCTGCCACGGGAGTTCACCTCCACCTTTATAATCGCTGCTTACATTCCACCCGATGCTGATGCAAAGCTTGCTATGAATGAACTTCATGCAGCCATCAGCAAACAACAGACTGCTCACCCGGAGGCTGCTTTTATTGTTGCGGGGGATTTTAATCACTCAAACTTAAAGACAGTGCTCCCCAAATTCCATCCAAACATTTTCTGTCACACACGGGGAAACAAGACTTTGGACCATGTATACACAAACATGGCTGAAGCCTACGCTGTGACCCCCCTCCCCCACCTGGGTCAATCAGATCACCTTTCTTTGTTCCTCACCCCCAAATACTCACACCTCATCAACCGTGTAAAGCCATCAGTGAGGACCATCAAGTGTGGCCAGCGGGGGTAGACTCCACACTCCAGGACAGGTTTCAACAGACAGACTGGAGTATGTTTGCTTCCCAGGCCGCATGTGGCTCTCACACAGACATTAACAGCTACACTTCCTCTGTTCTGGAATACATCAACACCACCATTGACAGTGTTACAACCCAGAAACAGATCACCACATACCCAAATCAAAAGCCATGGATGAACAAGGAGGTGCGCCTCCTGCTGAAGGCACGCAACACTGCCTTCAGATCACATCTGCTCCACCACCGTCACACTCAACACTGGTGTACCACAGGGCTGTGTGCTGAGCCCCTTCCTCTACTCCCTTTTCACCATTGACTGTAGGCCTGTGAACAGATCCAACGCCATCATCAAATTTGCAGATGACACCACAGTGATTGGTCTAATCAGCAACAATGATGAGACTGCCTACAGGGAGGAGATACAGCATCTGGCCACGTGGTGCACCAACAATAATCTGCTCCTTAACACCGACAAGACCAAGGAGCTCATTGTGGACTTCAGGAAGGGACGAACAGGCTCACATGATCCCATCCACGTCAATGGGATGGCCGTCGAGCCTGTATCATCCTTCAAGTTCCTGGGGACCCACATCTCCAAGGACCTTTCCTGGACCACCAACACCTCCAGCCTGGTCAAGAAGGCTCACCAGCGCCTATTTTTCTTAAGGCAACTTAAGAAGAACCAGCTGTCATCAGCCGTCTTGGTGAACTTCTACCGCTGCACAATAGAAAGCATCCTGACGAACTGTGTCACAGTCTGGTATGGAAGCTGCTCTGTTGCGGAGCGTAAGGCACTGCAGCGGGTGGTGAAAACTGCCCAACGCATTACAGGGACCACACTCCCAGCCATAGAGGACATCCAGAGGACACACTGTCTGCGCCGAGCACGCAGTATTCTTAAAGATCCCTCTCACCCTGCTCACAGACTGTTTTCTCTCCTGCCTTCTGGCAGGCGCTTCAGGCTCCCCCGGACAATAACCAGCAGACTAAAGAACAGCTTCTTCCCCAGAGCTGTCTCCCTTTTGAACTCTACTCCCCACTGACTTTTTGCCCCCCTAATACACACCCCACTCTCCTCATAACTCAGACTCCTCATAATCACTGCACTACTTAACATTTGCACATTCAAAAATTGCACATATTCATTGCACTGATTCATTTATTTGAACTGTACATACCCACTGCACATGTACATTTGTAAATTATGTACACACCCACTGTACATATACATCTGTAATTATGTTTATTTATCTGCACACTTCTGATTATTAATAGCAACCTGTACATTTATCCATCTATTGTAAATCTGTTCATAGCTAATACAACCTGTATATAATGTTCATAGTACATCCATTTGTAAATATCACCATAGTTTTTCTATAACTGCACTTTATAAGTTATACCAGTATCCTGCACTTGCTGCTATTGCACTCCTGGTTAGACCTAAACTGCATTTCGTTTCCTTGTACTTGTACATGTGTAATGACAATAAAGTTGAATCTAATCTAATCTGTGCTGCCCATTACATTTCAAACCACAGGAGAAAATTCTTCAGCAGGATAGCGCTCCTTACACTTCCGCCTCCACATCAATGTTCCCAGAAGCAAAGAAGGTCAAGGTGCTCCGGGATTGATCAACACAGTCACCAAACATGAACATTATTGAGCATTTCTGGGGTAAGATAAAGGAGGCATTAAAGATGAATCCAAAGAATATTGATGAACTTTGGGAGTCCTGCAAGAACGCTTTCTTTGCCATTCCAGATGGCTTTATTAATAAGTGATTTGAGTCATTGCAGAGATGTATGGATGCAGTCCTCCAAGCTCATGGGAGTCATACACAATATTCATTATTTTTCCACTACACCATAACTTTATATTCTATGCCGTACATTATTTCTAAGGGACAAGAGCAAAGTCAGACCTCACTGTCCTAATTAAATAATAAAAAAAAAATCAAGGCATGGTCGTATGTTATTTTGGTAAAACAAGCATAATCTAGAGGCCATTGCCTTTCATATAAGCCACTTATAATACCAAATGATCAACTAGAAGTCAAGTTATTATTTGTTGTTCCTAAAACTTGGATAGGCAACAAGATTTTTTCAGGTAGTGTACATGCATTTGATATGCTAATGTGCTCATAAGCTCCATCGAAATGCATGCGCCAGGTAATAAGGCTGGTTACTGAACAAAAAAAAAAGAAATAATAATACATCTTTAAATAACAAATCTGATATATAAGATATTAATTTAATGCATTTTCCTATTTCACAATAATTGTAACAGGCACAATACTTTCATGTATTTGCAGTGGCTATTTTTACTGTCTTATATTTGGATTGTGGGGCATATTTAAAAAGTTCAGATGCAAAAGCCTCTAAAATGTACTCTGAATTTTTCTTCTAAAATGAGCCTACTTAGCCTCCTCTGTTTAAGTTCAGTAATTTCACATTTATAGTAAAGAATAAGTTATTTATATTGCCTTTGAAGTAAAATAACTGTACAAACATATACTGCAAAAAAGTATGTAAAGAAAAATGGTTTCACACAACTCCTTCATGCTGTCACAATACAAATTGATTATGTTAACATAACAAATGTATTTGGATTGAACACAAAACAATCGTTTCCTGAAAAAAAAAATCTAGAATTGTGTTGCTTTAGCATTTTTTATTTTTTGTTTTTTTTATTGTAGGAGAAAAATATTTAATTTAAAGAAAATTTTGCATCTGAACTCTTCATTTGTTAAATGTAATAATTATTAAATAAGTATTTAATTAGTATTTTTGCCAAAAGCCCCACATTAATAATGTTTTCTGTTTTTGCATGTTTTTTCAGAGATCATATGCTGTAAGTGTCTCAGCTCTCTCTGACTTCAGTAGCTAGGTCAACGCACAGCATCGCAGTAAGACCGCCGTGGTGTGGGTCAAACTTTAGCAGATTAATCCTGCTCCTGTAAGCGTTCAAAGCCCAGCACCCAGGCATGAATATTTTGCAAAAAAGAAGGTCATTGGACTAATCTAGACGGCACTTTTTTCATTGGCCACCAGGGTTCAGTGAGCAAGACCTGGATGTGAACTTTTGAACCCTCTGCACAATAGCAGTAATACCACTTCACTTTAATGCTGTTCAGTGTTACCTTTAAGCCTCCAGTAAGCAGGATTTAAAAAATAATGTTCTTACACAGACTGTTTATCCAAGATACCCTATATCCCCCCGCCCCACACTAACACACACAGTCACACCCATTCAGATACACACACAAATTAAAGCGCACACGTACATTCACCCATATACACTCATAGCCCAGCTAATAGGGTAGTTTGAAATTGTGCCAGTATAAGCATGCACCCGCTTTACCCTTGGTTGACTTTAATGGGGTTAAAAATATTTTCCCTTCACCAGTGTACACATTAATCATGTTTCCGGTGGATTTGGACAATTGGGCGAGATAGGGCCTGAGTAAAAAGTCCAATTAATTGGGCCTACCCCAGCATTTCCTTAGGTCACCTTGGGTTAGCTGTCCTATGTTTTCCAGGTCAGGTGTTTGGGGGTATGAGTGTGTTTGAGTGTGCACCTTGTGCCTGAGTGTGTTTGTGTTGCTGCTTTATGATAGTCAGCACTGAAAATGTTTTAGGACACTGGGAAACCCACCGTGTGAACAGTCCAGCAGGCGTGTACACAGTTGCTTGTGACTGAATGAAGTAAAAGTACAATTACTTGCCAAATATGTAGTGCAAGTTGAGTAAAAGTAAATAATACAAGCTACTACTAGTATGAGTAAAAATATCTAGTGAGTAGCGAGTATAGTGAGTATAGTATAGTATAGTATAGTATAGTATAGTATAGTATAATATAGTATAGAGTCACACTTAATTGATGGTCTATTTGTTAAATTTAAGTTACATTGCATCTAGTTTTATTGCATCACAATTGGATCACATTGGATCACAAGGCTGATTATTCTACTTAGCCAATCATAGTAGACAAGAAAAAATGTAGTGACTGCAATTCAAAGGGCAATAGTCTAATAAAAGTACCGATACAACTACATGTACAAGAAGTAAAAAAAAAAAAGTAAAAGAAAACTACTTTTTAAAACTACTTAGTAAAGTAATTTCTGAGGGGAAAAAATGCTAAATTACAGTAATTAGAGTATTTGTATTTCATTACATTACACTACGTCAAATCAAATCAAATCAAATCACTTTTATTGTCACATCATCAGCAGCACGTGTGCTATGATGAGTGAAAAGCTTAGGTGCTGGCTCCAGACAGTGAAAAATACAGATAGTGCAAATACAACAACAGTGCAAAAAACAGACAGTGCAAATACAACAACAGTGCAAAATACAGACAGTGCAAAATACAGACAGTGCAAATACAGCGACAGTGTAAAATACAGACAGTGCAAATACAGACAGTGCAAAATACAACAACATACTGACAAAAAAGAAACAAAACAGTGTAAATTTGGCAATGTGACAGTGATGCGTACAATGGATAGGTGTACACATAGTTGTAGGCAGTATTGTTTAAGTATGGATTGGTTAAAGTGCAGTGCATGCTACAATTTGCAACTTTATGGTGTGCAGTGTGGGGTATGGGAGAGTTTGTGTGGGGTGTGTTAAGTGTTCATCAGCCTGATAGTCTGAGGGAAGAAACTTTCCTTCAGTCGGCTGGTGCGTGACCGAATGCTGCGGAACCGTCTGCCTGAGGGTAGCAGAGAGAAAAGTCTATGGCTTGGGTGGCTGGAGTCGCTGATGATTCTCTTGGCTTTTCTCATGCACCTCCTGGTGTAGATGTCCTGGAGGGAGGGAAGCTCACCTCCTACTACACGTCCAGCAGTTCGCACAATCCTATGTAGACCTTTGCGATTGCTGCTGGTGCTGTTCCCATACCAGGTGGTGATGCAGCCAGTGAGGATGCTCTCCACAGTGCAGGTGTAGAACGAGCGGAGGATGTGGGGGCTCATTCCAAACCTCCTGAGGCGCCTGAGGAAGAAGAGGCGTTGTTGTGCCTTCCTTAACACTGCGTCTGTGTGAGCAGTCCATGTCAGATCCTCAGCGATGTGTACTCCAAGAAACTTGAAAGTGCTGACTCTCTCCACTGGTGTCCCGTTGATGGTTATGGGAGTGTGTTCATTCTTCTCTCTCCTGAAATCCACCACCAGCTCCTTGGTTTTGCTGATGTTGAGTGAGAGGTGGTTTTCCTGACACCACTGCGTCAGAGTGTGCACCTCCTCTCTGTAGGCCGTCTCATCATTATCTGTGATTAGGCCCACCACCGTTGTGTCATCAGCAAATTTAACGATGACGTTGGAGCTGTGTTTGGATGTACAGTCATGTGTGTACAGGGAGTACAGGAGTGGGCTGAGAACACAGCCCTGTGGAGCACCAGTGTTGAGGATCAGTGTGGATGAGGTGATGTTGTTCATTCTGACCACCTGGCGTCTGCTTGACAGGAAGTCCAGGATCCAGTTGCACAGAGAGCTGTGTAGGCCCAGAGCCTGGAGCTTTATCACCAGCTTGGCAGGCACTATGGTGTTGAATGCTGAGCTGTAGTCCACAAACAGCATTCTCACATATGTGTTTTTGTTTTCCAGGTGAGACAGAGCAGTGTGCAAGGTGAAAGCAATTGCATCATCAGTGGAGCGGTTGTTTCTGTATGCAAATTGCAGAGGGTCAGTGTTAGCGGGCAGTACAGAGCAGATGTGATTTTTAATCAGCTTCTCAAAGCACTTGCTGAAGATGGGTGTCAGTGCAACCGGACGCCAGTCATTCAAGCATGTGGTTTTAGCTGATTTCGGTATTGGCACAATAGTAGCTGTCTTAAAGCATGTGGGAACCACAGACCGAGAGAGCGAGAGGTTAAAGATGTCCGTGAAAACCCCCGCTAGCTGGTGTGCGCATGCTTTAAGTACACGTCCAGGGATGCCATCTGGGCCCGTAGCTTTTCGGATGTTCACGCGACGGAAAGATCTCGTTACATCCGCTACAGAAACAGTGAGTGTGCTGGCGGTTTCTGTATTGGCCGCGGGAGCGCGCTGTGTGTGCGCGCTGTCCTGGGTTTCAAAGCGGGCGTAGAATGAGTTGAGCTCGTCCGGGAGAGACGCGGCAATGTTCACAGTGGTGGATTTGTTGCTTTTAAAGTCCGTGATGTAATTAAGTCCCTGCCACATGCTCCTTGCGTTATTGGTGTTAAATTGACCCTCTATCTTGTCTTTGTATTGACGTTTTGCTGCTTTGATCGTTTTTCTGAGGTTGTAGTTTGCTTGTTTTTGTTCCTCAGCATTTCTGGATTTATAGGCGGAAGTTCGCACTGATAGGGCTGTTCGAACTTCGCCGTTGATCCATGGTTTTTGGTTGGGGTAGATACGGACAGTTTTTGTTGGGACCACGTCTTCTATGCACTTCCTGATGAAGCTCGTAACTGTGTCTGAGTACACTTCGATGTCGTCATCAGAAGCTGCCCGGAACATCTCCCAGTCAACGTCATCAAAACAGTCTTGAAGTATGGAATCCGATTGGTCTGACCAGCTCTGAAACGTCCTGAGGGTGGGTGGTTCCCGTTTCAGTTTCTGCCTGTAAGCAGGCAAGAGCAGAACAGAAGAGTGATCTGATTTGCCAAATGGTGGGCGGGGGAGGGATTTGTAAGCATCCCGGAACGGAGAGTAGCAATGGTCCAAAATACGATCGCCACGCGTGTTTGTGGTGATATGTTGAAAGTATTTTGGAGCGATTTTCCTGAGATTGGCGTTGTTAAAGTCCCCTGTAACAATAAACGCTGCCTCCGGGTGTGCGGTTTCCTGCTCGTTTATGCTCCCATACAGTTCTCTGAGCGCCTGCTCTGTGTTGGCTTGAGGGTGGATGTAAACAGCCGTAATAATGACCGATGTGAATTCCCTTGGTAGCCAGTATGGTCGACACCGAAGCATAAGGTATTCCAGATCAGGAGAACAAAATGATCTAACTGGGTGTATGTTTCTCTCATCACACCATAAGTTGTTAATAAAGAAACAAACACCTCCTCCTTTGCTTTTCCCTGTGAGTTCTTTCGTTCTATCCGCGCGGTGCAAGGAGAAGCCCGAAAGTTCAGCAGCTGTGTCTGGTACCTCCGCAGATAGCCAGGTTTCTGTAAGACAGATAATGCAGCAGTTTCTTGTTTCCCGTTGGAAGGAAATGCGCGCCCGTAGCTCGCAAAGTTTGTTGTCCAGTGACTGAACGTTAGCCAGCAGAATGGTGGGGAGCGGAGGTCGAAGTCCACGGCGTCTTAGTCTGACCAGGACGCCGGCTCTCTTTCCTCTTTTCCGGCTGCGTTTGCGTCGTCGCCTCGGTTGTGTGGCCCAGACAAAGGGCTCTGTTGTTGTGTTTGTAAACAGAGCGTCGTTGAAGAACTCAAAGTCCGGTTTTCGGTGTGCGACGAGGGAGCCAATTTCTCGAAGTGTGTGTCTGTCGTAGGCAATAAGAGTGTGTACATCCAGCACGAAAAACAACAAAAATACAAGTAAAACATACAAAACACAACGAAGTTCGCTGGGAGCTCGCAACACGGCGGCCATGCTCGGCGCCACGTGTTTCTGTTTTTGACTTTTGGACAATACAATGGACAATAACTGGCAGCTGTATCTCAATAAATACATATTGGATGATTTTCAAAACTGGTGGACTACTGTTCTTTTCACACAACACATCAGTCTGGAGTGCCATTTAGTTTTATTTGTATGCACACTGCAAAATAGATCAGCAACAGGGGGTAACGCAATACATTTGTCTGTCTACAGACTATGTTTTACAACCAAGCATATGCAAGAACCCACATGTATACAAAAATAAGACACATCTCAGACAAGACTGTATTTATTGTTGTCAAAAAAGGCAGTCCACAAAGAATATTGTGATTCAAGATAACACTGTGGGGCAGCATGCTGGTGCAGTGGGTAGTGCTGTCGCCCTGGAGTGAGAAGGTTGCTGGTTTGTGCCTCGGCTAGGTCAGTTGGCATTTCTGTGTGGAGTTTGCATGTTCTCCCCGTGGGTTTCCTCCAGGTGCTCTGGTTTCTCCCACAAGTCCAAACACATGCATAGGTGCATTGGGTAAGCTAAATTGTCCGTAGTGTATGTGTGTGAGAATGTTCAGATCTACACTGTAAGACTTAATAAGTGAATAAATTTTTATCTCAAATTTTCTTCTCTTTAACAGTCAAACAGAAAAGCATGATGGGAAAAAAAGTGCTGCATCTCAGTCCATTTGATTTCTGCTTAATTTAATGAGCTTTTATTTTAAGTAAATTCATTGAACTTTCAATAATTAAATATACTTCTTTTGTTTGGTAAATATGACTGTTAGGTCTTGCAGTGTTTGGCTCCTCACCCTACAGTATACCCTTCTCTCTCATTGGCTAAAACGTGGCTAAACAGTAAGTTATCGCCAATGCAATTCCCACTGGAGTTAAATAGTTCCAAATAATGAATCCAAAGAAAGTGTTTATGGATAAAGTGATCTAACTGTTGTGCATGCTTATATGTCACAAACCTTTTTGGATTTAATGTTTGACAAAACAATGTTTCCCCACTGTTGTTGCACACTAACCATCCTCTTTTGCTTTTTTGTTTGTTTTTTTAAAGCAGACTATTTCAGGTCTTAATTAGTCATGACTATGTCATTGCACATACTCATATATTTCCAGTTTTGGTATTCATTCAAAGTGTTTACATGTTCTCTTCTTCAAATTACAAAATGTTTATTATACTCTTCTAAAATCCAACTGACATTTTAATCACTTTGAGCATATTAGTGCAATTGAGATGTTTAAACTAAACAAATCTGATTTAATTAAACAGATTTAACCCCACTGTAACTGGAATACAATGCTCCATGTAAATAAGTATAAAGCTGCATCCAAATCAAATACTTTTTAAGTAGGTACTTTAAATCAGTAATGACTTAGTTACTCCTAAAACTATTCTCTCAGATCATGTTTAAGTGCAATTTCAAACTTTCATTATTAGATTAGTATGAGATAGTTAGGTTAGGTAAATAGAATAGTTAGCAAAAAAAGTATTTGCAAAGTTATTTATAGGCGGTAGAATGTCTGTTGCAGGACCATCACAATGCAGTAAATACGTTTACATGGACACCAATACTCTGATTTTAATATGGTTAAGACAATACTCTAATTAAGAGTCTACCATGTAAACAGCGATTTTTGAATAATTTAATCCGATTAAGGTCATAAGCAAACTAAACAAAAATCAGATTAAAACATGTGGAGTATGCTAATTTTAGTCGCATTTAATGTGAAGTAACGCTGAGAACAGAGGTGTGGATCCAAATGCAGGTTTTATTTATCAGAATGGTCAGGTCAGCAACAGTCAACACAGGAGCAAACAGATGTATACAGGCAATCCAGAGTCAGAGGCAGAGGCGAATGGTCAATACAGGCAGGCTACATACAACGTAAACAAATGAAACAAAGCCTGCATACGGCATGCACTATCAAATTTCATTAAAACATCACTCTTCCAGCAGTTCATACTCACATCCAATATCTTGTTTGTCATGGGGGGCATGCATGAAATGTTCTGGAATGAAAGTAAAAGTGTCTAACTACAGTTAAAGTCGACAAATTAAAAATGAAACATCCAAAATTACAGGAAACACTGAAGTAAACATGGATAGCCTGGTGACGCAAAGACGTTAATCGAATTATGTGCTATAACATGTAAAACGGGATCATGAAAGGGGCATTCAAAAAGCAACTCATGTAAACACCTTAATCATATTATTGTCTTATTCAGATTCAAGCAAATAATTTGATTACTGATGCCCATGTAAACATAGTCAGTGTCAGCAAAAATGTAACAATCTACTCGAATGACTGCTTGTTGACTTTAATTATACTCAACAAAAGTTACTTATATTCAACAAAATGTCAAAATGTGTGTTAGTAAATTCGGATTCCAAATTTAACTTTTAATATAAGAAAGCATAATTAAAATGTATTTAAATTCAACAAAATTTATGCACTTGCTGTAAATTGTTGTTAAAATTGAGGCAGAATGTATTTCTTTGCTTAAAAAAATGTAAGGGACAATGGAAAGCATATCAGTTGGCACTGGGGAAGAAAGTACAGTCAAAGAGCTGCTCTGTTGTTTTCCCCTCAAGCTCTGGAGAGAATTCCTGCTTTCATGTGTGTTTAGCTCCAGGCATCTTTGTTTAGATTTGGGCACTGCTGATGCCATTGCAACTAGAAGCTGCCAGGGGTCAACTGCTCTGTTTTCAAACTTCTGTTATAGCTTTCACTCTTTCCTTCTTGCTTTTGAGCTCCACCACCTGCTCCACCATATTGGAAAACACGCTGTAGATCTCTGGCCCCTAATGCAAGTCTCCTATTATTCTTTCAAATATGATGCAACGTCAAACTGACAGGATGGTGTCAGTTTGTCCAAATATATATTTTTTTTGTTTTTGGCTGGTCTTAGCTTCTGTTCTATTTATCTACTCATTGTTTTCTCCTCCTAATCTGTTTGTGTGGACACAAGAGCAAATTGTCTCCTTGAGTTTTGTTCAATGCTGCATCCTGACAGTTGATCGAAGAACTCTGGGACTGACATCTGTCAGTAAGATGGATGGATAACTCCTTGCCTGTAGGCAGGTTTTCATGACTCCTCATTTCTTATCAAGTTTCAGGTGATGGAGTGAACTATGTGCATTGTGAAGTTTGCTTCATGTCGAAGGTTGATAAAGAAAAATGCCCCGAGGCTGGAAATAAGATCAGGTTTACCGCAGCTGTCTCTCGTACCAACTGCGGTCAAAGGTCACTGAGCAACATATAAAGATTCTTTTGTAATTGCCAGAGAAACCAAAACAAGGTTAAGATAGCAAGCTATTTGTTTCCACTTATTGGCTATAGAATGGCAATGAGTGAGGTATTCAAAGCCCTGCTGACCTTGTCAAATGAAAATTAAACAGAGCTGGTTTAGAACAAAAATGTCTTTTTGAAAACCTTGTGGAGGAGGGTAACTCACAAAAGACAAATATATTACTTTGATTTTTTTATCTAATATCTTGTGAATTGTATTTATTTTAGAAACAAAAGCATTTATTCAGGCAAAAAAAAAATCATAAATTTAATCAAATGTGACAGTAAACACATTTATAATGTTATAAAAGACATCTAATTTTGTTCTTTTGACTGCTGTTTTCATTAAAGAAACCTGTTAAATCAGTTTACACAAATTATTATGCAGCTCATATTGAGCACAATCAACATACAATGATTTATAAAGGATCATGTGACACTGAAGACTGGAGCTTTGTCTTATGTTAAAGGTGCAGTAGGTTATTGTCTTCAGAAACATTTTTTTTTTGTTTTTTGTTCTGGTTGAAAGTCTCTTCTAATTCCAATAGTAATGAATAAAGTAAATGATCTAAATGTATTTTTATGTATTTTTATATTCTGGGTAAGGCATAAGACAAAAAAAATTCATACTATTAAAATTTGTCAGGCCAACAATTTTTCTGAATTCTGATAAGTAGACCAAACTGTCTGTCAACAAATGTAGATTTGTACATCTGCCGTTCACACAGACCCGCTGTTTGCACGTTCACATGCACACAAGAGAAAGAGTGACAGTGATAAAAACAAATGCTTAATCAAAACTTTTTAAAACCCTCAATCAATATTGGAGTTACTTTTGCACTCTGGAGGAAGTATGACACCATGGCTGAAGTATTTCTTTTAGACAGGTAATGCTATATTTTAAAACTATTTTAGCTTCATGCAAAAGCTTATGTAGATTTTGTTGTTTTACAAATAGGTTATTTGTACAGAAGTGTTGTTCAGCCACTGAAATCTTCCAGCGAAAGATTGATGTGACTATTTGTAATTTTATAAGGGACATTTTACAGCATCGATAATGTAGATGTTTATTAAGTTTTAACAGCAAAACATAAGTAAACAGCGCTATTCCGCTGTACATTATGACAAGTTTTGCTTGCTACACAACTGTAAACATGCTAGATATAATACAGTTTTTTATTCAGAATTGTAGTATTACAAAGTACTATAACGTTTTCTAACTGGTGAATGACATGATGTAGTGAGTCTCTGTCATCTTTAAGGTGCACGTTCGTGATATCAGGAGCCTTGGCTTTGAGCGGCAGAAGAGGAACTGTGTTTCAAAGATATAGCATTAAGCCAGATTACCTACTGCACCTTCAATAACATATATTGATATCATACATATTTAAATGTATTAAAGTAGAAAATAGTCATGTAAAATATGTTTGGATTATAAAAAAGAAAACATCAAAAAATAGCAACCACAAATTACTGAGCCCCAGTGTGACAAAATATTGCATTTCATTTGGGTTTATTCACCCAACATAGCCTCACATGAGTTACAATAAAGTATGAATTTCAAAAGTTTAATATTGAGGAATTCAGAATTTTGTAAATCTCACCTCAAACGCAACCAAATCTCCATGTGTAATGCCAAACCCTGTTACTGTGTGGTTTATGCTAACTCTAGCTCAGGAGAGTGAATCGTCATGTTGCCAGCAGCCATAACAATTAAAAATAAATATGCATTTGGAAGAGATAAATATGGGAAGCAGCAAATCAGCCATGAGATGATGTGCGCAATAAATGTGGATGAAATTGACTGGCCAAGGAAATGTGTTTGTCTTGCTGTTCTATGTAACTTTCCCATACTGGTGATATCAGCAGTAAGCTTGGTTGGTTTTATGGTCATTTTAATTATAGAGATGATTCCAGAGACATTTTGTAGATATGTTTATTAATTGGGGTGAAATATAAAGGGTTTAAAGGCCCGTTCAAATTAAGAATAATTTTATTATTAATATATAATATTTCATTTTAGTCATTTGAAAAGGGAAATCCTCTATATCTACCAAAGCTTTAGTGCTGTCGGTGCTTCAGCAATATATCTACCAGTAATTGTAGATATTTGTTATTATCAGTAAATAAATACTTTGATGTCAGATGTTAAGAAATATTTTCAGCTTTTGGATTTTCAATTTTGAAAATTCTTACCATGCAGTTTCTAACGATATGAATTCGGTCTTAATTTCTCTCATCTGCCATCATTTTTCAAATCATAATTGCCAATAGATGACACTGTGACTGGATCAAGATCAACTTTTTTTTCCCCTTCAAATTCCAAGATGATTTATGTAACAACTTCATCATCCTCTTGCTCTTTGTGAGAGTCTGCCCATGGTAAGCAGTGTGGTTAGAAGTTTTGAATGTTTTGACATATTAATAGCTTCTGTCTTATATGGAAGCTGTGAACCATGAAGCGCAGATGACTAAACCCGCCAGGAGGCTTTGTATGGAAGACTCCTTTCCCTTGTGCTGAGCTGGTGGACTTCCTGGGTAGTTTTGATGCCGTATAGCCTGGGGAAAAGCGACGGGTGTCTGTGATTCTTGATGAACAACTACATTTATGATTTATGACTTTTTTTCAGTGAATGATTCAAATGGCAGATTTATTGCGTGGAGCTGTAGAACCTATATGAATATGACAGTCAAAGATGTTGTTCATTACCAACTTCTGTCCTAATGGAGACTTGTGGGGGGTTGTGTTTTTAGAGTCAGAAAACAACACATCAGCATGTGTTTACAGCTCACTTTTCAGTAAACATCTTCATAATGTTGCATATCGATAGATAATCTTGCTGGTCAGCCTTTTCTCCTCATTTTAAAATCATTGGCTCACTTGGTCTTATGTCCAGTTTAGACTACATGACATAGCATTGTTTTATCTTGTATAGTTCTTGTTGTTGTTGTTGCTGCTGTTGTATATATATATATATATATATACTGTAGATATATGATTTTGACCAATAGAAGCACTAAAGCTCTTCCATACACCACTTTCAAACAAAAGAGAGAAAATCCCTTTCACACATACTGACTTTTCTGGAAAATTACAGACAATTTGTCCAAATAGATCATCTATGAACAGGTACTTTTTTTTTTAAATATCAGAAAAAAAACCATACCCACAATTAAAAAATATATTACTGTCTACTGCAGCCAATCAAAACATTCAGAATTCACAGCTGTACATGAAAATAATAGCCTTTTAATCATTTGTCCAGACACATTTAGTTGCTCCTTGTTACTCAGATACGGTTTCTATGTTCCTTATTTGAGCCAACTGTGTAAAAACTCCACAAACTGAACATTTTTAATTCATCAGAAATAGTTCCAGTATTTTTATAGATATTTGCTGTGTGAAAGGGGCTAATGATGCTTGCACTAACTGTAATTCCGCAATGAAGGAAAGCTTCAAGGAGCAATGGCATCAGAAAAAAATGGCATCAGGAAATGATTCACTAATTCCTGTAATAGTAAAACATATTGAAAATATTAAGGCCCATTTACACCAAGAGTGATAACTATAAATATAACTTTACCAGTAACTGTATTAGCATGCACACCAACTCACAATATCATTCTGTTTGTTAAAAGCACACAAGTCTTGTCAGGATATTCAAAAGTATGTGAAGTTCACTGCAAGGGTTCTTGACAACTGAGGACAGTCATCTTAAATGATTTACTGTTTGTGTGCCAGTGTTTTACATAAGGGACATGATGAATTTGCATCTCAATGCCCTAAACATGAAACAGACTTGGTGTACAGTTGGCCCTGGTAGTCTAGATTTTTGCCAATACATATTGCTGAATTGAAAACTTTAGAATCTGGGACAACATTCAAAATTGTTTGTACTGACCCTACTCCCTGAATAACCCTAACTTAAAATCAGAGGCAAAAGATAAGTGAATAAGATTGGTTTAGAGCCCAAACTTAACTGTAAACAAACACTCGCCGGCCACGTTTTTAGGTACACCTTACTAGTACGGGCCTGGACCCCCTTTTGCCTTCAGAATTGCCTTAATCCTTCATGGCATAGATTCAACAAGATAGATTCTGAAAATATTCTTCAGAGATTTTGGTCTATATTGCATATGCATAGCATCATGCAGTTGCTGCAGATTTGTCGGCTGCACATCCATGATGTGAATCTCCCGTTCCACCACATCTCAAAGGTGCTCTATTGGATTGAGTTCTGGTGACTGTGGAGGCCATTAGAGTACAGTGAACTGTACAAGAACTTTACTGGTGAACTGTACTGGTGAACTGTACTGGTTTCTTGTCATGTACAAGAAACCAGTGTCGCGTTATCCTTCTGGAGGTAGACATCAGAAGATGGGTACACTGTAGTCATAAAGGGTCAACAACAATACTGTGGCTGTGGCATTCACATGATGCTCAATTGGTACTATTGCACCCAAAGTGTGCCAAGAAAATATCCCCCACTTCATTATACCACCCCCACCAGCCTGAATCGTTGATACAAGGCAGGATGGATCCATGCTTTTAAGTTATTGATGCCAAATTCTAACCCTACCATCCAAATGTCGCAGCAGAAATCGAGACTCATCAGACCAGGCAATGTTTTTCCAATCTTCTATTGTCCAATGTTGGTAAGCCTCTGCAAATTGTAGCTTTAATTTCCTGTTCTTAGCTGACAGGAGTAGCACCTGGTGTTGTCTTCTGCTGCTGTAGCCCATCCGCCTCAAGGTTGGATGTGTTGTGTGTTTCGAGATGCTCTTCTGCATACCTCGGTTGTAACAAGTGGTAATTTGAGTTACTGTTGCCTTTCTATTAGCTGGAACCACCAGAAATTTGTGTTAATAAGCAGTTGAACAGATGTACCTAATAAAGTGGCCAGTGAGTGTATTTTTTTATTGTTATTTTTATTATTATTATTGTAATGTAGATTCTTGTACATATTCTACTAATTGTACATTGACAGTCTTTGGGTGGTTGTTGGTCAATGAAAGTTCACAGACCTTATGCTGTCAGTATGAGGCTGAATCTACTTTAAAATTGTATAATTCCTTATATGTAAGAAACAGTAAGTGACAAGAGAAACAAGTCTGGGTAAAGAGAATCCAAAAAGTATCCAGATTACCTATTACTTCTGGCAAGGTTTTGAATTGCACATGTAGGACATTTTACTATCCCATGCAGCCACGGGAAGGAACTTGTTCATGGCAGTGAAGCGACTCAACTAACTGTACTGCAAAAAAATGATTTTCTTACTTAGATTTTTTGTCTTGTTTCTAGTCCAAATATCTAAAAGTATATTATAACGTTTTTTTAGCAAGCAAAACATATTGTATTTTTTTCAGAAATAAAATGCAAATATTAAGTGAGTTTTCCTTAAACAAGCTAAATAACCTGCCAGTGGGGTAAGCTAAATAATCTTATGTCGAAAGGAAAAACAAGATCATTTTGCTTACCCCATTGGCAGATTATTTAGCTTGTTTTAAAGAGCCCCTATTACACATTGAAAAGGGTCATATTTCGGTTTTATGGGTCTCGAACAACATACTGATATGTATGCAAGGTCAAAAAACACCTTCATGGTCTTAAAATCTGCATTTATTTTTACCTAATTATCCCAGCGACTCCCATATGAATCGTTCAGCGATTCATTTGTTCCTAAACCCCTGCTTAGCGCGAAGCTAATCTGCGCTGATTTAACCGATGACAGCCTGTTGCCATTGGTCGACAGCGTTCAGCGCGAGACAGTAAAACGGCCAGCCCGGTTTATCAAGCCCGCGACCGCGGGTCGCCAACATTGGTATAGGATCCGATCGCAGCGGAAGCTCGAAACACGCTTCAAAGAAAACTTACTAACACCACAGTAAACAGTACCCAGTTCTCAACAGTGTTATACAGACACCTCAGCGCCGAAAGCAGTGCAGTTAAACACTAGCATATGCATGACATACATTCAGTTTTAATCCACACAGCAGCAAAAGCTAAACTATTCTGAACCTTGACCGCTGCACGTGTGCAGGATCAGCTAACGGTGGCCATAGCAATGACAAATGGCAGTGGAACAAGTGCACAAAAGCATTTAAATCTGTAAACAAAGCAGCACGCGTTGCGTTTACAACATGCCATTAGATGCGATATGAGAATATAAAGAGTTAACCTGATACAGTACACGCGGTTACTAGTAACAAAACATGTAGATCATTTCTATTTGCAACCATTGCTGTGGCACCTCGTCCGTGAACTGCTATATGTTCTAAGTGCTTACCTGTACTCTGCTTTTCTAAACGATCACATCCCCAGCCGTGAGGTTGTAGCGTCCTCTGTCCTCTGACAAGCTATCTCTGCAGGCTCCGGCTCTCCATTCGCAAGCCTTTTCAGTGCTGCTCACCAGCCCGAAGCCCAGCGTTCAGCAGCCTGCTGGTGTACCTAATATTTTGTCCTTATTTTGCCTGCACCCCTGGTGTCTTGTCTGTCCATTACAAGATGGAGGCAGAAACTAATGCATGAGCTGTGTAGTGATAGATCACCCATTGTAAGCATGCAGATTTCTGAACGACTCCTTTCCCTCACACTTCCAATAATATCCAGGTAAGCACAGCGTCTTCATGAGCGTCTTGCTGCTGTGTTAGTGGGCGGGGCCGCAGGTTTGAATTTTGCCAGGTCTGCGCGCGCAACCATTATGTTTCGTGACGACATCACGCCGAAACGGCTAAAAATTCGTTATCAAGACGATTCATTTAAACCACTATGAGTTGACTCTTTTATAGATGAATCAATAGTTGTAAAAACTGTCCACTTTCAGATTTAAGCTTTAGCTGGATATTTCACTTCACTTAGAGCTGTGTTACACACTACATGGAAGGTCATTTAAAAAAAAAAAACATAATAGAAGCTCTTTAAGGAAAAACTCACTTAATATTGGCATTTTATTTCTGAAAAAACACAATATGTTTTGTTTTGCAGTGTGTGGTGTGTCACATAACAATGACAACATACAGTAGTAAATTTAGTATTTCCGTATTGCATTCATACTAACCCAAACCTGGAGGGCCAATGTCCTCTGAAGCTTAGCTCTTATACCCTAATCACACACACACACACACACACACACACACACACACACACACACACACACACACACACACACACACACACACACACACACACACACACACACACACACAGACACGTCTTTGGACTCTTTATAAACCTGTAGGAAAGTGTGTTGGAGCTAAAAATCTGCAGGATGTTGGCCCTCTAGGAGCAGAATTGAAATCCCTTCTAATATAGAACATACTTTTATAGCGATCATGAAGTAATTACTTATTGAAAATAACCTACCCAAGAGAGCATGCGATTTTGGACTCTGCCTGAAGGTCTGGTTATGCAAGATGGGATTCTTTGAAAGTGATTCCATTCTTCTGTGCCATTACTGCTGTGATCTGGACTCTGCTATTCATTAAAATAAATTTTTAAAAGTGTATCATTATAGTTATTGTCCTTGACATGAACATGCATGAACATCAATAACCCCCCTTACAATTGAGCTGCCATATACAGAAACTGATTAAGACATCAAAAACCCATCAAGCCCAGGCTGTCTGATCAAGACTCTTTAGTTCCTGTGTTGGAAATGCCTGCTCCATCCCACAGTTAGGGCTTTATGACTCCCAGCAGTATCTCTGTAACTGCTAGAATCTCCACCCCGATCGAAAGACTCCCCGGGGCCCTTTGCGTGTGCACACAAGGAGCTAGTGATGAGTCAGTGTTGTGCCATGGAAAGTGCTGTACAGACGCTCGCAGTAGTGTAGCTCTGGGCCTTTTCTTTTACCCCATTGTCTTATCAGCCCAGTATCCAGCGATTTCCCGCACCGCTCTGCGCCTCCCCACAGGGCTTGGTGGAAGAGAACGTAAGCACATATGCCAAACTTTGCCTCTCTGAAAAGTTTTCTGAGCTTTTGCATCAGTGTAATGTAAAGATAATAGAGATGCAGAGATTCAGACGGGCGGATTCATTACTCATTTAAAGACAGAGAGATCTAAGCCAGAAACAGTGTTTAAACCTGTGCACTGTATAGATCAGTGCTCGAAAGCAGATTATGAAGTTATTTTTAGATGCATTTTTGAATATTACCAATGGTTTTTCTACATAAATAATTTGGACATAGCATTGGATGATTTATTATTTAGTTCTGTCTAATTATAGTGATTGCAATGTAATATTTAGATGATCATCTGAGTAAAGATGATGTTTAATCTCTCAGTCTATATTTGGTCAAATAGAGCTACAATTTGAATTCATCAAAGACTAATTGTGGTGTAATTTCACAAATGATACAAAAGAACACACAGCTTTTGAACATTTCAGAATTTTCCCTGCTGCTGTTTCGTTTGCTACAGAAATCTAAGTACACAGCCGTTGTTTTATTTAATTGTTTCATCAAGCTTAAGGCTTTTACAGAAATCCTTCAGGATATGAAGGTTTTGTTTTGTTTGTTAGTTTTTTTCTTACATAGATGTAAAGAACTGGATCTGCTAGATATCTGGAGACTTAAGTGGGCTTGCTGCCAGTGTTTAATAAATCATGGTTGTGGACACTGATGTAAAGTCTAGTTTAGTGCACAAGATGATACCTGTTAACTGCATCGATTAGATATTATATTATAATGAGAGCAGAAGAAAGAAGGAAAGAGTATGAAACCTTGAGGGACAAAGAGAGAGAGAGAGAGAGATTCAAGGAGTAACAGAGCATGCACCCAGTCAAGGGGGCACAGCCCCAGTCAAGCCCTGCGGGCACAATCATTTGAGCGGGCGAATCGCTCTCTCTCTCTTTCTCTCTCTTTCTCTCTCTTTCTACCTGCGGGGCAGCAGCACTGCTGTCAGCTTGAGGCTTCTAATTGAGTTCTCATTGCCTCATCATTATCCCCCCTCTATCCCCCCTTCCGCTTTTTTCTTATTTCAGATAGTAAGCACTTTCTCCATATTAAGATGTGAAATTCATTTTGACAGGAGGGCTGAAAATAGAGTGGAACTTGTAGTGTTTTCTGCTTGGTTTTCTCTTCCTCTCTTCTTCTTCTTTCTTCACCTTTTTCTTTGCTTTTCAGTCTATCTAGAATCTGCCAGTCTTGTTTTGCTAAGGGCAGAAAACCCCTGTAAGGTTCAGGCCAGCCCATTCTCAGTTTTATTTTCTTTAAATGTGTGTGTGTGTGTGTGTGTGTGTGTGTGTGTGTCAGTGAGAGAAAGGGAGACAAGAGTGGCCACAGACTGCCAGCTCAGCCAAACAAATGCAACCACTCGTGAAATCTTTGTGAATCAACTCCTAATGTAACTTAATGCCGTAACGGGTGCTTAGAGCAAACAGTGGAAATGCAGATATGTATTCATGCCTAAGAGGAGGGAAAGAGTCAGAAACACAAGAGAGAGTTATATTCTTTATGTTTGGACAGGTTGAAGATGCTTGTTATGAATATAAGTATGATTTCCTGGCATGGCAGCATATATATATATAAACTTGTGGATGGGATCATCAACTTGTTTCAGCAATAAACAGCTTAGCAACTGACAAGAACTGCAAGAATGTCATAAGTAATGTTTAGGTGCACACTTTACTATACTTTACTACATTTTACTAATAACAAAAAAAAAACAATCTCTGCAATTTACACAAAAAGTCAAATTTGAACATAAGGTCATTTAATTACACTATCATGATAGTTTGAAGATAAAATGTATTTGAGACCATAATCACCTGTGTATATAATCTTAATCTGGTTGATTTAAACTGATCCATGTTTTTGCAAGTGATTAAGGGCATACTCTCACTAGGGAAACCGGGAAACGCGCCTGGGCACAGTTCCGATAGCATAGTGCGAGTGCACCCCAAGCCTTTTAACACTTTGTTTGATTCAAGTTAACTTCTATGCAGTTTTATTTTTGGTTTGTGCAGTATGTTTGAATAAATGTGAATGCTACCAATTGATTAAAAATTAGGTGATTTGAATGAGACTGATGCTGCTGAAAAAGATGAGTTAAATACAGTTTAAACAGAGTTCTGTGCCAGTTCTAAATAAGCAAGTCAACTCCAAACGGATTGGAATTGATCTCCACTGGGCTGTAACCAATTGTGTCTCATTAACTCCTACACCTACCCCAACCCTAAACCTACACCTTACAATAATGAAAAAAGTAGTTAATAATGTACAGCATCACAAAAGTTATGCTATATTGATAGCATCAAGCACAGCTGTAAACCTTCCAACCTTAACAGAACCAACTTCAAACTCAGGTGTGGTTAAAAATATAAACACATTATGGACCATTCATTCATTTATTCACTTTCTTTTCAGCTTAGTCCCTTTATTAATCTGGGGTCGCCACAGCGGAATGAACCGCCAACTTATCCAGAATATGTTTTACGCAGCGGATGCCCTTCCAGCTGCAACCCAACACTGGGAAACACCCATACACACTCATACACTATGGACAATTTTAGCCTACCCAATTCACCTATAGCGCATATCTTTGGACTGTGAGAGAAACCAAAGCACCTGGAGGAAACCCACACGAACATGGGGAGAACATGCAAACTCCACACAGAAATGCCAACTGACCCAGCCGAGGCTCAAACTAGTGACCTTCTTGCTGTGAGGCAATCGTGCCATCCACTGCGCCACCGTGATGCCCTATTATGAACCAAAGAAATCTAAATGCACCAAAAAGGATGTGATATCAAATAACAGAATGCTCAAGTAGACCTGCTTTTTTTCTCACAATTTCTCTCATAATTTCTCACAATTTTGGAAATATTCTCCTAGTAGCAGATCTTTATTTGTGTGTGAAAGACAGAGAAAGTCCTTGTGCTGTTTTGATTTAACATATTAACTATGTTAACAAGTTATCAACTGATAAAAAAACAACACATGAGCCACGTATCTCTTGTAAATAAAGGTATGAGAGCTGTCACTGGAGTGGTACCTTACCTTTACTTAAAGGTTCCATATTTATACCTCAAGGGTACAAACGTGTACCTCTTAAGTTTTTTAGGTGCAATGTGATTTTAAGGCACCAATATGGACCCTTTAATACAAATTTGTATCTTTTGAAAAAGTTTCCACCCCAGTGACAGCTCTCATACCTTTATTTCCAAGAGTGTACAGTAAGTGTGTTTGGCATGAGACACAGCATTGGTTTGGATTGTTTTTCGGTGATCATTAAAGGAACCAAATAATATTTAGCATTTTCTTTTGTTGGTAAGGACCAGTGTAAACACATAGTAATACATTAAAATTATTACATACAGGTCTTATTATTATTACATTACCTGTGTTTTTCACCCAAATGGTCACTGAAGTCCATTCTACAGTGAACCGGTCAGGTTTAAATGCATTCATGTGACTCCTTAATTTTCTAGGGCTCTAGACAAATGGCATACAACATGATATAAATCAATTTTCTTTATCAGACCTTTCCAACAAGCACTGCTGATAATCTCCCAATGCAAAGGAAGCAGGAAGACATGATTGTGATCTGTAGTCTAGACTAGTCAGACCGTGATGCTGATGATGCACTAAAATGACACTGATGATTAAAAACAAGAACCAAATGACTGTCTGTGTGTTTGACCCAAGTGAGTCACTGTGGGTCAGTCTCGTAGTGAATCGCGGTTAGACCTCTGGCATAATACATTCGCCACTAAACAGAGACAGAGTTATCAGATCTAATTAGTACGTTAATAAGATGAGATCAGCTGCAGCCAGTGGTAATTTTTAGTATGGCAGATGCTTACACAGGTCAGAGACGGAAAATAGGCAGAGAGGGTCCAGTGGCTGGAGGGGGTAGAGTGAAAGGTAAGCTGGAATTATTAGGGTGCAGGAGCTGATGGTGGATTCTTTGCTCAAGATTTTTTATGTGTGTTTATGGCAGGTTTGTCTGAGTGTGTACAAGACAGAAAAACAGAAGAAAAAAGACTGAAATAAATTCAGAGTGAGGGTGGTGTGAGGTAGATAATTGCTGCTGACAGTCCAGCGTGTTCATTTGAAGCAGAGCCCAAGACATCGGGATACAGACGTGTAGAAAACAAGATGTAATCACTGGAGTGAGGCAATGCAGACGCCCCGTTTGTCAGCACAATCACACTTTTTTAATGTTTACAAGAATAGTTTATGCAAAAGAAAAAAGAAAAATGGAAATTATGTCATCATTTATTCATTCATGTTGTCATTCTAAACCCGCATGATTCTCTGTTTTCTCTGAATTATAATAAGAAGATATTTTGAAGAACATGCTGGCCTGCCTTTTCCATAGGCTCAATGTTTAAGAGTTTCAAGCTGTTGAACAGAGGTTTTTCTAATATATTTGTACACTACCTGACAAAAGTCTTATAATCAATCCTAGTTGTAAGAGCAACAAATAATAACTTGACTTCTAGTTGATCATTTGGAAAAGTGGCAGAAGGTAGATTCTTCCAATGAATCATCTGCTGAACTGCAACCCAATCTTTACAAATACTGCAGAAGACCTATTGGAACCTGCATGTACCAAAGATTCTCACCGAAATCAGTCAAGTTTGGTGAAGGAATAATCATGGTTTGGGGTTACATTCAGTTTGGGGGCCTGCAAGAGATTGGCAGAGTGGATGGCAACATCAACAGCCTGAGGTATCAAGACATTTGTGCTGCCCATTACATTACAAACCACAAAAGAGAGCAAACTCTTCAGCAAGATAGCGCTCCTTCCCATACTTCAGCTTCCACATCAAAGTTTCTGAAAGCAAAGAAGGTCAAGGTGTTCAAGGATTGGCCAGCCCAGTCACCCAGATTATTGTGCATGCATGGGGTAAAAATTAAGGAGGAGGCATTGTAGATGAATCCAAATAATCTTGATGAACTCTGGGAGTCCCGCAAGAACCATTTGCCATTCCAGATAACTTTATTAATAAGTGATTTGAGTCATTTGCCGAGATGCATGGATGCAGTCCTCCAAGCTCATGGGAGTCAGACACAATATTCATTCTGTTTTTACTTCTTCCATTCTTTTTCCTCCATGACATTATATTCAATACTGTACACTGTTTCTGTTAAGTGACAAGACTTGTAAACTCAGACCTTACTGTCCTAAATAAATAATTAAATATCAAGGAAAGTTGTTTTTGTTGTTGTTCCTTAAACTTGGATAGGCGACAAGACTTTTGTCAAATAGTGTAGGCTACACTGTAAAAAATGCAGGGTTCCACATAATTCATTCATGTTGACCCAACAGAAATCAATTAAGTTAACTTAACCCTTTTAACAAATTTATGTGAATTGAACATAAAAAATTAAGTTGTCCCAATGAAATATCAAGAATTGTGTTGTTTCTGCTCATTTTAATTAAGTAGTTTGAACAAGCAAAAAAATATATATTTTTGAGTGCATGTACATTTACTGCATTGAACGAATAATTAATTACTTAATTACATTTAAAAACTGCTATATATGTTTAAATATAAATTTAAAAGTATTTAGCTTTGTTTTCAATTATATCTGTTTATTATATTTTACAGGTTAACTGACCGACAATTAAATATTCTGATTAAATGTAACAAATTAACTCTAGAGTTTAGTCAAGATTTAAAAAAAAGTTATGTGGACATTATATTGTAATTACCTGAATGATATTTTTAAAGTATTCATTGTCTCATAAGACCCAAAAAAAACAAAAAAATGTTTTCTAGAGCTTCATAAAACTAAAATTCCTTTATTGATTGTATTTCCATAAAGGTCTATCATTCAAAATTATGTTTTCAAAGAGAATGTCATCTGAAAATGATAGTAATTACTACATGGTCTGACTTCAACTATTGTAGTGATGTTCATGTGCCTTTAATTTACAGTCTTTCCCTCATGACTTAAATGCATCAGAAGTGTGAAGACTGCTGCACCAAAATATTTGTCTCAATCTCATATCTCTTTATTATTATCACCCAGTCTCCACTTCATCATTAATTTCAGATAACACATTTTGTGTGTGCATTCTTTGATTGCATTATAATGACATTAATATATATATTTTGCATGCTACAATAAGTGTGTGCCTGCTTCCATGCTTCACTTGCTAATTTCTGTTCTTGAGGGCACCCGGCGCATGTTTAAGATTGGGTTTGCCCATTGGCTTCTCTGCATTACTGTACAGATGGCATTCGCTCGCCCCTGCCCATATTGCCCACAAACCACTTGACATTTTAATCGACATTTCCTTCAGAGCTCCCACATTAAAGGCCATGACATTTCATTTGCACATGATGTTGATTAAAACACGGTTACATACTTCAAAATAGGGACGGAACCAAACCTGAGAAAAAAAGAAAGGAACCTCTGTGTCTGCAGAAGCCTTTTAGGGTGATATTTACTAGCGGGGCTTTGCATACAAGATATGTGACCCTGGATCACAAAACCAGTCAATTTTCTTAAATTGTGAATTATACCTAATCTGCATAAATATGCTTTACATTGATGTATGGTTTGTTAAGATACAGAACAAAATTTGGTTGAGATACAACTATATGGAAAACTTAAATCGGAGGGTTAAAAAAAATGGAGAAATTTTCATTTAAGTTGTCCGTACTTAGCAAGGCATGTTACTAATCAAATATTTTTTTAAATATTGTTTCACTGGGAAATTTACAAAATATCTTCATGGAACATGACCTTTATTTAATTCTTTAATGATTTTTGGCATACAAGAAAAATCTATCATTTTGACCCACAATGTATTTTAGCTATTGCAAAAAAAAATATTGCTCCACAACATGTCTCAATAACATGAATATTGAATATTAATAATATTATTATTAAAACTATGAATGATTACGTTTACATGGACATAAATAATCAAATTATTAACTTCAATCTAAATAAGACAATAATAGGATTAAGGTGTTTACATGAGTTGCTTAGTGAATTATTCTTTCATGATCATGTATGCATTTTGTGCATGTCCCCATGTGAGTATGAACTGCTGAAAGAGTGATGCTTTAATTGAATTTGAACACTCACTAAGATTGGTCATTTGAACAAGTCTTCATATAATACACTTCTTAATAATGATATCTAATTATTTAATAACATTTAAAAAATTACTAATTCAAAATTTATTAATTTTTTTCATTGTAGCAACCCTTAGTTTTTATAGTCTGATCAGTCGTAAAATTCCAAGCTGATGCTTTGTATTCACACTACATTGAAAGTTTGAATCGAACTTTTCAGTGAAATCCAGAGCATATCTGACATTTCTTGATGTAGCTTTGGACAAGGCTGACCGCCATCTGGAAGAATGTAAGTGAAGAGGCTTCATCTCCATCATGTCACCTGGCTTTGGATCGGTAGCCCCAGCTGTGTATCCGTCTTTTCCCCAGGCTGTGTCCTACCTGCCATATCTTATATCTCCTGTCCCTCATGTTCTCTGCCCTGAAGGAAGCAGGTCTTATGTCGGCTCTGCACAAACTAAACGTCCACATACTGTCAACTCAGCTGATCTGATGTCAGCACTGAAATAGCAATTGACATGCTATTGTTCTCCATTAAGACATCGTAACATCTTTGAATGAAAAAAGTTAAAGTTAACGTGGAGTTGAACGAATATAACATGCAGCTTTAGCTCATAGATATCTCCAGGTGATAGACACTGTCCTATTTTTACTTTATAATACTTCTTGTGAACTTTGCCTTTGACTATTGTCTTCTTTGCCTTGCAGGGAAATGCGATGGAACTCAGCCAAGCATAAAGCCGCATTCCTCACCGTAACATCTACCGAAATAAACCAATCACATACATTAAATGCGGTTTCTCAGCCGAAGCTAACATAGTAACCTAATTAAAAATAGATTCATATCCTATCCATTGACCGCTTGGATTTAAGGGAGGTGAAGAGGTTAATCATAGCCTGTGAGAAGCAGACTGTAATTGATAGCGATTCCTTAATTAGTTCAGTTTTAGTCAAAGTTATCTGTGTCAATAAAAATATAGCATGAATGCTATAGGATTGACATTAAAGATATTTTTAATAGTCTCATGTGTAACCTTGACTTTTTTTTTTATTGACATTTTTTGTTCTATTTAAGCACTGTTCTTCAGGTTTAGTTGAGTGGATATTTGATTTTAGTGTTTCTTCACTTTTAGATATTCTTTTGTATCAATTATGCTTAGCTTTGTCACTGTACTGCAAAATGATATAAAATTAAATTAAATGAAGAATAAAAATACAGAATACGCTTATTTCACGCTGCCGCCATTTTAAAGAATGAAAGTGAGGCTGAGGTGATACGAAACCCGGAAGTATAGGATCAGCTCTTTAAACATTGCAACAACATTCTGTGGATTGCAAACCTCCAGCTGTTGCCACCATTTCAAAATGCAGAAATGGTGTAAACATCACTTTAAAGGGCACCTATGGTGAAAAATCTACTTTTCAAGCTGTTTGGACAGACATATGTGTAGGTATAGTGTATAGACTGTCATATAAACACACTCAGTCCTTTTTTTTTTTCAATTTAACAACATAAAAACAGTGGACCAATTGGAGCGGTTTTGAGACCGACCGCAACTTGACGTAGGAGTGGATGAAAGTGAGGACTGAGAGGAAGTGGGTGTTTGCCGCGGATAAAAGTGAGTGCTCACTATTCTGCCGCCTAGGTCGCTTCTATGGACGCGCTGGCCCTGCTCAGGACACTTCATATTTCTGCCGCGCCACAGAGCGTTATCTGAATAGTTTAATTTTAAATAACATGCGAATGTGCGCGTCTGGTGTGCCGTGTTGTGGCTCTGAGCGGCGCATCCGGTGTATGACGCCCTTTAGTTATGGCCTCAAGCAGGTCGTACACCAGAAGGCTAGGCTACAAGTTCGGAGCTTTAAACTAGCACACAGTTAGCTGTAAAACTATACAAAGACACCAATGATTTTGTACTCTCTGTTTGGTCTGTGTCCGAGTCGTACATGTACAGCTGAATGCTGGTCCTCTCACTCATGTTGCTGCTCTCAGTCTGCCTGTCTGTAGCCATACACAAAGAGGGGAGCTCTTGGCTCCGCCCCCTTGTTAAGTTGGGGGGGGAGTCGAAACTAATTTTCATGTAAAGCAACACGCCCCTAAAACAGCAAACTGTGTACACGCCCCCAAAATCACACTTTTTAACACATAATAATAAAAAAATCTGAATTGTGTTTTGAACTGAACCTAAACTGGCCCACTCAGAAGAACCATAATATTAATATTACATCCTAAAAAGGGGTGAAATAGGTGCCCTATAATATTATTCAGTTAATTTTAATTTTAACTATTAGAAGCATATTAGGCGTCAAACAAAAACATAATCTCTTTAAGATTAATACGCTTAAGTGTCCTCCTATAGGTTTTAGTTCATGGCACCTGGTAAACACTGTGAGGACGCTTCTCTGCTTCAGCCAATGTAACCCAGTGAGTGACAAACCAATGCAGTTCTCTGTAGCACACCCTCGTGTTGTCTGTAAGAGTGTTGTCCCGGTACATTTCCCGCTAACATTTAAGCGCAGATGAGCGCATTCTTAAACAGAGCTGACTTGCCATAGTATTCACCAGTGCTCAACAGAAATGACTGTGATTGGCCTTGAAGGTCATCAGTTCACCGCTCCTCACCATGTGCAAGCACAAATACACGGACACTGGAGTGTTTTAAAGCTGCGAAGATCAGTCCATTCATCAGCGGATCGCTCGTCTGTGTTTGCACACGGTAAACATTGTAATGTGCAGTGGGTGAACTAACAGCTACAGCCAATCACATTCATTTATGTTGAGCACTGGTGAACACAATGGCTGTCTAAGTGTTTAAGAACGCCATCAACAGTGTCTTAAATGTTAACGGGAAACTGACGTTTTTTCACATTCAATACCAAAATTCTGTAACGTGACAAGTCTAACATGAAGAATCAGTTAATTACCTTAAATTCGATAAATGGCATCACGTGTGTTTGGAAAAGAAAACGTTAGCTAGCTATGCCATTTCCCTGAACTTAGCTGAAAATGAGGTCCAATATCCCTTTTTATTTTCACCACTCATTCAGAACGGACCTTCGGGTCACTCGGAAGGCGGTGTGCATCAATGGATTTGCTCTTCACAGTTTGCACTATCAGCATTGAATTTTAAACCACACTGAACTGAACTGAACTAAACTGAACTGAACTGACACTTTTTTCAATTCACTATAATTTCCTATCTGAAGCTGCTTTGACACAATCTACATTGTAAAAGCGCTATAGAAATAAACATGATTTGAAAATGAATTGAATTGAATTGAAATTATAAATTTGTGTCACTATATCTTCACTGATAAGATATACAGCTAGGTACATAACGCTCCTATGTGTCTCCAAGTTTCTTCCCACCGAAGCCTCAATTTTGCTTTTGCATGCAAACAACGTTTAAAAACATCTTTTTAAGAAACATGAGAGTGAATGTAAGTTATAGTAAATCTACACAACGATAATGCCAAGTATGCTGGTAAAGTTAATAATAGTGTCAAAAAAGAAAAGGCAGGACATAAATATGGAGTAATAAAATCAGAATCTTTCTAGAGTTGCTGCGCCAAGAGAAGGGAAACAGCAAAAAGGAGGGAGACATGAAACCTTAATTTGGGAATCTATTACAGATCCTCCGCACAGCTCTTCTTTCTCCCTCACCCATAAACACACAGAAATGTGTTCAAGCGCCAGGATCCTTTATAAGTTTCCCTTCTCCAGGAGTAATGTGCTCTGAATGGCTGCTAAAATGGGCCGGGAGATTTCATTCCCTTCGCTCTCTCTCGACGCCTCACCTTTGGCCCTTCGATGATATGAGTCCTCTTGCTTTTCTCCCCATGCCAGTGATGGGAGGCTGAAATAAGCCAGAGCCAGCAGGGAGAGAAGGGAATAAAGCTTATTTACAAAAGCTCAAGCATGGCAGGTGTGCTGTCCACCACCCAAATTAGCCAATCAGCTAACCATCAGTCCAAGAATTCCCTGCAGCACAGCTAAAGTTGGACTGAATAATGCAAAGGGCTTTGGAATGTAGCTTTAGTGCTGTAGAGGGAATCTTTCATATAAAACGCTTCACAAAATGAAAGCAGTTACAGACAATTACAGTCATTATATTAGAAACATCAAATACACCATGAGACATGCTTGCTTCTGATTTAAGAGCTGTTAGGCTTACCATGTTTATTGTTTATTTAGCGACTTTTTAAGCCGTTCTCCTTATTAAAAGGCAGATCACTTGAAACCCTTCAAGACCTGGTGTCACCGATTTACTTTTAGTGCTCTAACTTGAGATTTTCTGCATAAGCTCATGATTTTCAATGTGACACAGTGCATAATCCATATAAACAAAATCCTTTAAATGTTAAATAAACATCCTGGCAAAGCGAATCATTTCTTCCTTTGACAAATTTTGACTTTTGGCATTGATCCTAAAATGACATCATCTCGACGAGGGTGTCGAGCATTTTTCTTTCTTTCTTTTTCTTTTTTTTTTTTTTTGCTGGCATCCTTATGAGTGTGTCTGATCTTTCGACACTCGTGCAGAAAAGAGTGAATAAATAATGAGTGAAATAACCTCCAGGCATGAATCTTACAGATATATGAAATATTCATATGATTCTTAACACAAAACGTTTGCTGAAAGCCAAGCAGCGTGCAGATGTCATCCAATGGATGTATGTATGTAAGGTCTTATGAGAAATCTTGTACAGTGCTGAAATGTTGATCTCATTTGATTTATTAAAGTGTATGCCATAATTTGACCCATAGCCTTTTAGCTTGTGAGCTAAATCTGAGTCATATTTTGTATGGAGGTCTTCAATTATTATTTTTTTTTATTACTATTATTAAATCTACCAGATAAGTGAAGCATAACGATTCAGTGTCGAATTTCTTAATTGAAACACTTCTCTATGGACTACACTTGCTTAAAGCCTGCAAGTATGCGGTTTTCATGTCGCCTGATGGCAGACATTATCTAATGCTATGTACACAGCACCAAAAATGGCAGTCGAGTGTGTTCAGCATAAGTTTTGAGACATCAATATTTATAAGTGTCTGTACTTGTGCGAGCACAAATGTTTACCCCATAGCTCTTGAGCGCAACACTCAAACAAACCAGAGTAAGCAATCAATCTTAGATGCATGATACCGAGTATGAATGTATTCACAACATACTGTGTTGTTTAAACGGTCAATGGGATCACAGGTAGACAAGTGAGACACATTATCATCTACAATTTCATTTTTGGCCCACTTTTAACCATTTTCTTGATTTCTTTGAAGGGAGTGTCAATATGTGGGTTTTTCAGATCTCATTCATTCATTTTTCTTTGGCTTAGTCCCTTTATTCATCAGGGGTCGCCACAGCAGAATGAACCGCAAACTTATCCAGCATATGTTTTACACAGCGGATGCCCTTCCAGCCGCAACCCAGTCCTTACACACTCATTCACACACATACACTTCGGTTATTTTAGTTTTTTCAATTCACCTATACTGCATGTTTTTGGATTGTGGAGGAAACTGGAGCACCCAGACGAAACCTATGTGGACACAGGAAGAACATGCAAACTCCACACAGAAATGCCAACTGACCCAGCCTAGACTTGAATCAGCGACCTTCTTGCTTTAAGGCAACGGTGCTAACCACTGAGCTACCATGATGCTGTTTTTTTAGATCTTTTGATCTAATTTTGAGACCCAATTTACATATGAACTTTAAATGACAACACGAAACTTTATAGACAGCAGTATCTCTTGTACAAAGACTACCCTGGGTGAACTTTGAGGGTTTGTTTTAAAATTGGGTCTGTAAGAAAATAGTGTGTAATATATGTATATAGTGTTCCCCGAATGTGTCTGTAAAGTCTCAGTTAAAATACTACATTTATCATTCATTATTACATGTTCAATTGTCCAGTTTTGGGTGTGAGTTTCAATACATGTACACTGTAAAAAAAATCTTGCTGCCTAAAAGTGTTTAGTTGAATCAAATGAACTTTTCTAACCATGTCAACTTGCATCAGTCAAACTGACTAAAGTATTAAATTGAATTTAGTCTAGATAAAAATGTTTAGGACCAGAAGAAGTGATTAAAATTAAAGTAGCAAAATAACTATAACTTTTTTCTTTTTCTTTTTTCTGTAACGTCTGCTCCCCTTACCCATTTGAGAAAATGAGGCTCCTTTACTGCACGTTTCTGATTTTAAAAATGATGAAAAAACGAATGAAAAGTCTCACTCAGCTATTTTCTGTAGGGATATTTTACAGTTTGAACTCAAAGATGTCCAGTCTGTCAGATGAAGAAGTGTCAGAGATTCAATTAAAAATAAAGTTTACTGAAGATAGTTTGCAGTTTTGGGCATCACGGTGGTGCAGTGGGTAGCACAATCACCTCACAGCAAGAAGATCGCTGGTTCAAGCCCCGGCTGAGTCAGTTGGCATTTCTGTGTGGAGTTTGCGTGTTCTCCCCATGTTCGCGTGGGTTTCCTCCAGGTGCTCTGGTTTCCCCCACAGCATTTTGTATGTGTGTGAATGCAAGAGTGTATGGATGTTTCCCAGTGTTGAGTTGCAGCTTTAAAGGCATCCACTGCGTAAACATATGCTGGATAATTTGACAGTTCATTCTGCTGTGGCGACCCCTGATTAGTAAAGGGACTAAGGAAAAAAAAAAGAAAATGAATGAATGAGTTTGCAGTTTTATCAAGCAGAAGTCAGCTTTTCCACTTGCAAATGAGTTGGTAGACCCCTCTTCTGACTTACAGTACAACAACACAACAGTTATACTCTCAACCCAGGCTCATTCTGAAAACTTAGTCCTGAGGAGGTTTCTGGAGATCGCAAAATACGTCCCAGGAGGTACGTATTTTTGCAGTTTTTGTTTTCGCAAATCCGCAAGAGGACACTGTTTGCGTGTTTTCACATCTCAAATTTCTCTCTCGAATGTCATTCGCGCCTGCTGTTCTCGCGTAAACCCACCAGAGGCCGATGTCGACTGATTGTCTGTCTGACTGTCTGATTGAATGGCTGGCCGGCCAATCTACTGACTAACCCACCCTCCTCCTTCCCTAAACCCAACCAATTTTATCAATTGGCCCGCCCACCCACTTACTTCCCTGAACCCAACCAACGGTTTACAAAAGCCATCCAGAAAAAGAAAAGCCCCCGTCTGATTTTTACCACGTGTTCGAATTTTACAGCATTCTCACCTGTTATTTACTTGTTCATTTTATTTTTTGCATTCTGTTTTTGTCTTATCTGATTTCTGGTACCGCTCTCCCCGGACTTGAACTCCGGTGTTGTCGTCGTGGTCAACTCCTCTCTGCATCTCAAGTCCGCCAGCGTAACATGACGAGCTAATGGGACTGGTTGCAGCGGAAAAACCCTCCACACGGAGGTGAAAAAAAGGAATGACATCATACCGCCCCATAGCTATTGTTTACAAAAAACAAATGAAGCCATACGTACCTCTGGCTACATAATTTGCGGTCTCCAGAAACGTCCACGGGACTACAGTTTCAGAATGAGCAATTCATAAAATATGCAGACAATTTTTGGGATAAAGAAAACACACAATTTGAAAACATTCAGAAAATATGTATTGTGATACTCAGAACAGGTATTTCAAAGGCCAAATAAAGTGATCCTATTTTCATAAAGAAGTACACAGCGTCTCATAACATGGTGGCAGCAACACTAATGCTGTACTTGAAATCATGCCATCTTTCTTCTTGTGTAGACATTTGGGTAGCATTATGTAAATGTTTCCACGTGTAGATATGTGAGGATTCGTTAAGCCCTTCTTTTTAGAAACAAAAAAATCCATTTGTGGATTAATTTGAGTTAAGTAACTTGGCAGATCTTATTTAAACACAAACAGCACAATAACAAAAATGCATCCTTTTAGAGTTGTTGGTCTTTAGTATATACTACTGAGCCTTGGCTGGGTCAGTTGGCATTTCTGTGTGGAGTTTGCATGTTCTCCCGGTGTTTGCGTGGATTTCCTCTGGGTGCTCCGGTTTCCCCCACAAGTCTAAAGACATGTGGTATAGTTGGGTAAGCTAAAATTGTCTGTAGTGTATGAGTGTGAATGCGTGTGCATGGATGTTTCCCAGTGATGGGTTGCAGACTAAGAACAATACAAAGACCTATATTATTTTGGAAAGAGCCACATTAGCAGAGCAGCATTTCATTACAAGACTTCTAGACTTGTTCTGTGTCTAGATCCATAATAGCCATTGCTTTGACCCCGTCCCTTGTGAGAGTCGACGAAGTGAAGTGGAAAATCCTCTTGATTGGAGCACGAGCTAGTTTTTACACACTCTTACACACACACACACACACACACACACACACACACACACACACACACACACACACACACACACACACACACACACACAAACAATGTAATGGGTGTGAGAGTGTCGGAGGCTGTAAGTGTGTCTCTCACCTTCCTGTCCCTTTTTCTGTCCCCTTTTCAGGTCAGTAAACCGTCAAGCGACTACCGACCATTTCTGCAAGGCTAAAGAGAGACAAAGA
>CAIGQZ010022722.1:772847-785347 GCA_903798205.1 Danio tinwini
TCTCTCTCTCTCTCTCTCTCTCTCTCTCTCTCTCTCTCTCTTTCTCTCTCTCTCTCTCTCTCTCTCTCTCTCTCTCTCTCTCTCTCTCTCTCTCTCTTCTCTCTAAAGGGCTGTAGGCTAAAGCCAAAGAGACTGTGGTCAAGTGTGAATGTTTGAGAAAACTGTGCACTGCATAAGCAACAAGCTGGAGAGGCCCCCTGAAGAGTGTGTGTCTTTGTGAAGGTGTGTATATGCTTAGATTTATTGCATATGTTAAATGATACTAGTATTTAGACAAGACAAAGAAAGATTTTACAGTGAGTCTACATCTTATACTTCAGACTTTATTTTAGAATCACAACTCATATCAGTTACACTATAATTACACACTATGAATAATTTTTTATTCATATGATTCACATAGTGAATTCATTATTTGTTAAGCATTAACTCTACATTAATAGACATTAGTAAGCAGTTTATAAATACATCTACAAAGGCTGTGTTCTTGGATTATAAGCACATTTATAATGTGCTTAATAATTGTACTTCCAACTTTGTTACTGATTGATTTTTCATTACTAAATGAAGTATTACATTATTTACAAACCATTTAGCTGGTGTTTTTTTAGGATCATTCAGAATGAGTTAGTACATGATTAATAAACTATTGAAATCAATGTTTATATAGCTTATTATTCAGGCAAATAGTAATGGTTACTATTTATGTCAATAAATGCTTTATTGACATAACTTCCTGCAATTTTGTGACCTAATCTAAAGTGAGGACTATTTATGCTTTGTAAATCCCTAATACGAGACAGTTAAAGGCTCAGTATAAAATAAGCAATAATCTAAACAAGCAATCTTATCTAAAAAATATTACACATGTGCTTATAAGTCAAGAATAGAGCATTTGTATCTGCAGATATAAACAGCCTACTAACAATTATTATTGTTGAGTTTATGCTTAATAAATAATTAATTCACTATTTGCTAATGCTTATGAAATAGTGTTAGCCTTGTATCTTATAATTTAATGAAAAAAAAAAAAGAATGAAAGTGAACACCTGAATTCAATGATTTGGAAAACTGATTTAGTGCCTCAAAACCTTTGCTAAAGTGTATTTTTCAAATCTGGGTACATGCAGTTCTTGTTTTTAAAAATGTTTTTCTACATAAAAGTTGAATTGTAAGACATAAACTCAACGTTTAATCCTGTAAAGGAAAATGACCTCCTGTATCAATAAAACAATGTGAAAAATGAAGTTACTGAAACTTATAATATATGATTTAGAACAGGGGTGCCTTTCTTATAAAGGGCCAAAACTCAAACTTGACTGAGGCATGTGGACTGAAGTAAATTGAATTTTCCATGGGTAATTTCCTAATTTATTTGCCAATATTTTAAAATAACTAGAAAATGTTGCTCTTAAACATAATAATTAATGATGCAGTATCATTTTTAGCATTTTATAATGAACATATTAGTGTAAAAGCATAAACAATCCCATTTATAACACAATGGAGTTTAATGCTGATTACACTAGTCGAGCTGCTCCTGCCTTTACTTTAATTTGCTCACCAATGTCTTTTGCATTGTCCTCTATCTGACAGTATTTATAAGTCTGATTAAATTAACAATGATATTAATATTCCATGCTTCACTTCCAAGCATTTAAGGGGTTGATAGCATAAAAAAAATATGTTTTGTCTTAATTTAATTCTCCCAGTACTCACTTAATTTTTGACAGAACTGTTTGTTTAAAAAAAATACAAAAATGCACACATTTCATATACTTAAGAGAGAGAAAAATAGCAACACTATTCAAACTGCTATTGCATTTCTGAATTTAGAAGCGTCTAACTTTTAATTATCCACTACAGTACCAAACACGTCACTTTCTAAGAAAAAGCAGAAAGCACATTGGTGCGCAGGCTAGTGTGCTGGCCACATTTTAAAGTGAATGTGGTGACTTCATTCGCTCGGTGGCCATGCCCTCCATCCCTCCTCCATTCCTGTTATTCTTCTCCTCATGCTGCTCTGTTATTGGAACTGATGGGTTTATTGAGACTTTCACACTTTGCAAAAAAGGGGGGGAAGAGGGCCGCTGATTTCGTTTGTTTTTCCTCTCCCTTTCCCCTCTCCTCTGCTCTTTCTCTTTGCCGCTCTCTCGAGATCACTTTGGCATCCACCACAGTTCTCCCATGCATGACTATTTACATGTTAGCGCTTACCATAAATTACAACTGAATGTAACAAATGAGTAAAATCTCTGGGAATTAACTGAAAGAAAGACGCAGGAGGCCGGAGTTAGTTGTCACTCAGGAACTCGATAATTCAGTAACTGAAAGGTTTTGAGTCAAGTGTAATTAAACAAATGTGTGTTTTGTCTAGCAGTGCTTTAGTACTCCAGTCTGTAGCAAATAGTTCAGATCCCTCACAAGTTAAAGTGACCTTTATGTGGTTCAGCCTTTATTAAATTAATATATCCATGTGTGAATGCTGTAAAATGTGTATTAAATGAAGTAAACACAATAAAATCACCCACTGTAAAACCCAACAGTTAACTTTATCAAATGAAATGAGTGTAGTTAACTCAACATTTACTGAAAGTTAATTCTACTCATTTGAAAAGAGTTTTGAACTCAGTGTTGAAGGTAATGAGTTAATTAAATACCTCATTACTTCAACTTAAATGGAGTAAGTTCTTAGTACTCATATATATTAGTTTTTTTTTTACTTAAATGGTTTGTTGCAATCGGTTTCCTCAAACGATTTGAGTTACCTTAACATTTTGGGTTTTACAGTGCAGTTTACTTTTACATTTTTGCTATTTCATAAATCATTCTGTGGTTTTCTTTGAATTTCCTTTTCATTCCCTTCATACTACACACATGGGGTGCGTTGTCACAACACTTCATCATCAGCTTGCAGCTTTTCACTCCTGAAAACGAAGCTAAACAGAGGTTAGACATATGTTACGGTAACAGACAAAACATAACACTTGTTGCTTTTCTGTTGTCACTGTCCTCACAGGAAGGAGAGAGGCAGTCAGTGTCAGGAGAGCAGAGATAAATGAAAGTGTGGCTAAATGGAGGGAGCAGGATGGTAAATGAGGCATACGAGAGAGGCCCCCACTGTGAGCCTCTACACTTACACAGGTTCAGCATAGATATTGCTGAATTTATATTATATTTTATCCAGAAGAGGGCAGGATCCATGTGTTGTGTATGTGTATAACAGTTGAAGTCAGAATTATTAGTCCTCCTGTTAAATTTAATTATTTTATATTTTTTCCTCAAGTTCTGTTCAACGAAGAGATTTTTTTGGACAAATTTTGACAAATTAAACACTGAAAACTGAACTGACACTGTTTCAATTCACTATAAACTTCCATGTGAAGCTGCTTTGACACAATCTAAATTGTATAAGCGCTATACAAATAAAGATGAATTGAATTAAAAAATGACTCATTTCTAATAACTGATTTATTTTGTCTTTGCTTTGATGACAGTACATCATATTTATTAGTTATTTTTCAAGACTAGTAGCTTAAAGCACAAGGCTTAACTAGGTTAATTAAGCGTGTCATTGTTTAACAATGGTTTGTTCTGTAGCTAATTAAAAAAAGAATATTGCTTAATGGGGCTAATAATATTGACCTTAAAATGTTTTTTAAAAATGTAGAAAAACTGCTTTTGTTGCAGTCAAAATAAACCAAATGACTTTTATTCATTCATTCATTCATTTCTTTCAGCTTAGTCCCTTGTTTATCAGGGGTCGCCACAGCGGAATGAACCACCAACTATTCCAGCATATGTTTTATGCAGCAGATGCCCTTCCAGCATCCCAGTATTGGGAAACATCTATAGACACTCATTCACACACACTCACACACTATGGCCAATTTAGTTTATTCAATTCACCTATGCATGTCTTTAGACTAGGGGGTGGGGGTGGGGTTGGGGTCTGGAGCACCCAGCGGAAACCCACACAAACACAGAGAGAACATGTAAACTCCACACAGAAATGTCAACTGACCCAGCCGTGACTCGAACCAGTGACTTTTTTGCTGTGAGGTGACAGTGCTAACTACTGAGTCATTGTGCCTCCTCAAATGACTTTCTCTAGAAGAAAGAAATATTATCGGAAATATTGTAAAAGTTTCCTTGCTTCATTAAATATCACGATAAATATTTGAAAAAAATAAAAACAAGGGCTAATATTTTTGCTCTCAAAATATATAGTGCAATCGGGTGTAAAGTAGCTGTTGGTCAATGTAAAAACAAAATGTCTGCAGAGATTCAAAACCCTAAGTGCATAACAGATATACGTAGTGGCTGTTTCTCAATACCAAGAATACAAAGAACAGACTGGCAATCTCATGGAAAGTGATCTCAGAGGAATGAGCTAGGAAGGCCAGAAAACAGAAAGCAACCTGTGAGAAATGAGATGCAGTGATCTTTCTGTTGTTTACATGTCTAAATGGTAAACTCACATTTAAAACATAGATTTATTGTTTTTAACCTAATTTATATAGCATGTAAAAGCCTTACAAAAAAAATATATATTAATAATAATATTATATGATTCCTAGCAAACAATCATATTCCATGTGTTTATGCTTTCATTAAAATTTTAATGTCAATTTTTACATCTGATATAAACAATTTATATATCCAAACTGTAAATAGTGAATATACACTCTTAGAAATAAAGGTATGCGAGCTGTCACTGGGGTGGTACCTTTTCAAAAGGTACAAATTTGTACCTAAAAGGTCCATATTAATACCTCAAGGGTACCTAAAGGTACAAAAGTGTTCCTCTTAAAAGTTGTATTAATATATACTTTTTAGGTACCAATAAGACCCCTTCAAGTACAAATGTGTACCATTTGAATAGGTACCACCCCAGTGACAGCTTGTGTACCTTTGTTTCTGAGAGTGTAAAATGCTCTTCCCACCTCCTTTATTTAGTCACAATCACTTCTGGGACCTTAAGAGAGTACACACACTCAAAAGTCTGCATTTGATGCATCCTGCAAAAGACCCCTGATAACACATTTGAATACTTTCATACATCCTCTGTTCTTTTGGTCTTGAGTATTGCAATTGAATTTTGCCAGTTGATGATGTTGGACGAGAACTAAGGAGGCAAGATTGCTTAATCAATCAGTACCTCTAACGGCATAAACCTGTTTAGGTTTGTAACAAATTTGCATCAAGCCAGCATATGGGCTGCCATGAACAATGTCTACTTTGACCCTCATGACACTAATTGTAGCTAAGACCTAAAAGACTTTGGTTCGTGTTGTTGACATGTTAGTTTGAATGTTCTCCCAAACAGTAAGTTAAAAATGATGCTAAGGAAGTGCACACTAATCTACAGCGTGTGACAAATTAAATAAAATTCCACCATTGAAAAGCATCCTGCTTTGGATAGTTGTCGGGATTGATTAGCTGCTCCTTTGTTACTGTTGGACTCTGGCTCAAATTGATAATTGCCCCTACCATTATGGTTCAGATTCAAACACTTCATTTCCAATCTGTGCTGTTAGTGGTGGATTTACAACAGACTTGGTCATATAATCAGAGCAGAGTCTTCAACTGAATGAACAAACTATTTCTGACACTGTTTGGAAAGTCTACTTTGAGAAAATTATAGAAATGATTTGTTTTAATACAAAAATAATGTACTGTTATTATTTATTTAATGTAAAATTTTATGTTTTCTGATATCAGCTGTAACTCTAGAAGGGTTAAAAAAGTTTACAGAAAAGTTGCATAGTATTTCTTGTAGTTGAGTTTGGGACACTTTGAGGTGTAATTGGATTTGAAGATTATTGGTTTGGTTTCTGTTGCAGTCTTCATTTACCCCGATGAGACTATATAAGGACTAGTTTGGGATCAGGACTGAGAGCCTATCTCACTTTTATAAGGCACAAATAATGCTCAAAATATAAATATTACACGGCTAGTTCATTACACTCTGGGTAATAAAGGTACGGGAGCTGTCACTGAGGTGGTACCTTTTCAAAAGGTACTTCAATCTCAGCTTGCATCATAAAGACTGCATCCAGATACTATTGGAGAAAATACATTTTTGTTACCTTTAATTCTGATTATGTTTCTGACTTTTAATTTATGCAACACTTGATACTTGAACTATAAACACATTTTATATACTGAACTTTATGGCCACTTTTTCAAATACAGAGTTAATATTAAGTGATACATGACACAAAGTAGCTACTAACAGAAGCACAAACTTACAGCTGAATTATGCAAACACAAACTGTCTCAGCTTTTACCTATAGTAGTGCATGATTTATAAACACCAATGCTCATAATTTATGAACTAAAAACAGCAACACTTACCTATAAAAAGTAATATATATATTTGTATTGTTTTTTTTTCCTTCATTTATTAATTTCAGTTTTCATTTTCCATTCATATTTTTGTTATTTTTAACTGTTACCTTTTGTAATGCTTAGTTTCATTTTTAGAATTATTACTATTAAAAAACTTCACTAAATTGTAAGAAGAGTCTGAAACGGCTGATAATTAAATTACTCAACAAAATTTTGGACAAACCACATAGTAATTCCAGAGTGTTCCAGAGTAGCCTATATTATCTCATGATACCGGTTTTAGCCATCCCATTTAGCATTATGGTCACTTCAGCTGTTCACTTAACGGAAACAATTCTGTCAGCCTCAAATCTTTGCTCAAGACAAGCACATGCGTGAATGAGCAGGAACTGGTCGAAACAATTGTATTATATTTTATGTAAAAGCTGAGTTTGTGAAAACTAGTTTATTCACTTTATACTCTATAAAACTGTTAACATTTGCGATTGTATAAAAATATAATTGCTATATATTGCGTCACCGCGTGGTCACGTAAACAAACTGGTGAATCAGTTCAAACGATTGAACCCGTTTGAGCCGAGGAGGGTCTGCAGACATGATTCAATCTAATCTGTGCATCAGAATCACAACGAGTATATACAGGTAACATTATATAATGTACAGCTTCTTGTTTCTTGCTTTAATGTATGGCCAGGAAGCACTGACATTCATTTTGTTTTGTCGGATATGCCTTTTTGATTCTTAAAGTGACCATAGCCGTTAGCGTCCACGGTTTCAGCAAAAAAATCTTCTCGAATGTTCATCTTCCTCTGAAGGGTAAGTTAAATTATCAACACAATTTCATTTTTGTGTGTAACGTTATACTTGAAGAACATTGTAGACAAAAGAGCTATAGAGCAAAGGAGATATTTAGCATTTGGTTCATTATAAATAAATAAGTGCAACATAAAAATAACAATAACGTAATAAAACGTTGTCACTGCTTTCTGTTTTTAGGTAAAACAAATATCTTTGTTGCACCACAGCCACTACTATATATATATATATATATATATATATATATATATATATATATATATTAGAGATGTTTATTTTCTTCTCTTATTGCATAGTTTTATTGTTTGTTAGCCGAGTATGGTCTGTCACGAGCTCACATAGTGACCATACAAAAGCCACAGCCAGTGACTGTAGGTCTTGAAATGGTTCCAACGTTACCATATTCATTATGGCAAAAATCATCTGTAAACTAGTAAGAAATGCCTTATGATTGACTCATTTGTAAAGAATTCCTTTACTGTGTAGTGTTCTCTTTAAATTTACTGTAAACACTTTAACACATGACATTTCCCACACTGTCACATGATAAAACCTTACTCACCATGTTGCAACAGTGTTACTACAATTTTTTTCTGGCTGCTTTAGTCCCTGCTCCACTGCCCAGGGGAGGCTGACCCAGTCCGTCCCTTTTCCGCCACTCAAGTCAAGTGACTATTAAAGCGGTGTGAAAACAGCCAGCCCTTCGCTCAATCTTACAAAGCTTCCCCCCTACTGGGCCCATAAGACCTCCAGAATCAGCTGGGCGTGTATCTCCACTATAACCCGTGAGCCTTCTTTATAGACTTGAAACCCTTTTGGATTTCTTTCTTTGCTTCTTTTGATCTTTCTTTTAGAAGTTGGCACCCCATGCCACAAATAAATTGTAAATAAATTAAATATCCATCACAAACCTCTTAGCCCACTAATGTATACGCAAATCTAATTATTTTATTAAAAAAAAAATGAGCTCAAATAAGGGGATTAGTATAGTCAGTGCCACTAATGGAATAGTATGGAATAGAAATGAATAGAATATGTAACTATATTATATTGAATAAAACAATATACTTTATATAAATTATATTTGCACAGAGTTTAGAAATTACTGGATTAGCATGGCCTGTGGCACAAATTATAACTTATAATGAAACAATCAAATATTTAATTTGTATTTTAAATATAATATACTGTAATATATACAAATCATATCACAAATTAAGGGATCAGGAAGGTCATTATTATAAATTATAATTGAACTGAATATAGAACTGATTATATCACTTTTGAACAGATTTTATCACATTTCATTTAATATAATCTAATTTACACAAATCATTTTATTTTATATTACAAATTACTTGATCAGCACAGACCTGTCAAATGATGAGTTATGATAGAATAAAATAGGATATTTAATTATACATTATAGCCTACTGACTGTAATGTGTACATACAGTATGATTACAAATTACTGGATCAGCATAGTCAGTGTCACAAATGATCATAAAACTGAACACAAAATTATATTATTTTGAATTTTATTTACACAGATCATGATCTTATATAAATAAAATTACAAATTACAGCATTAGTATGATTACTCAAAACGATCAGCTTATTTGATTATAGTCAGGTAGACAGTGTAAACACAGTATGTGCACATATTTCTACAATGTATTATTTCATTCTTTCATTCATTTGTTCGTTCCTTCTTTCATTCCTTCTTTTGTTCATTCATTCATGTACAGGTGTTTATAAAAACATGCTTTTTCTATACTACTAATGCACATGATACTTATTTCATTTTTGACCTATTTTCTTAGTTTAAAGGAAGCTGATCCTTAATCTGCTTTGAAAGACAACCATCATTTAAAGTATTTAAGACAGCAGTTCTTATTTTTAAAACATAATATTTCATCTATTTATTCATTCGTTCATTCACTCACTCCATTTATTCATTCTTGTTTTTATAAAAAAAATATCCTTAACTTTTAGTTTACGTCACCATTATTATTATTTTTATTATATTATCTTTTGCATAAAGAAACTTGAGTAACACTTTACAGTAAGATTAAATTTGTTCATGTTAGTGCATTTACTAACATAAATAATGAACAATACGTTTATTACATATTTATTTATGCTTGTTAACATTGGTTAATGAAAACACAGTTGGGTAAAACTTTAGTTTGTCACAATTCATGCTATTAACTACTGGCTTATTACCTGCCTATTAATAAGATACTAACTGTTCATAAGTGATTATAAAGCATGAGCTTATTCTGCATCCCTAATCCTTCCTAAAACCTAAACACAACTTTCACCTTACTAACCATTAATAAACAGCTAATTAGTAGTTTATTAATCTAGTAGTGTTCGGTATTGGTTTGCTAATACCATGAATTGTGACCTAAACTAAAGTGTTACCCACAGTTGTTCATTGTTAGTACTTGCTAACTTACAGTCCATTAACTATTGTTATCAAGCATGAATTAGTATTTTAGTAATGCATTAGTAAATGTTGAACTCATTAAAATGGATGCGATGTTAATAATTCTTAATATCCTTTATTCATTCATTTATTTATTTTCTTTTCGGCTTAGTTCCTTTATTAATCCGGGGTCGCCGGGGTTTTACACAGCGGATGCCCTTTTAGCTGCAACTCATCACTGGGAAATAATATTCTTTATATTAGAAAATACATTAACTAATGAAACTTAATTGTGAAGTGTGGCAAGAAACTTAATCCATGATCATCTTTGAAGGACAGCTGGCATTCAGAATATAGCCGCAGCAGTTCATAGAGAACAGCTGCAGTAAAAGTCTTGCTTGTGCATCTGGACTGTGTTTCCAGACCTGGAAATAGAAGCGTGAAGCCGTAGTAAATGTTTGCTCTGTAAGGTGGCTTTAGGAAAAAAGGCACCTGTACCGCAGCCCGGCCTAGTTTAATTCTCCTCCTAAGCCACACGCTTCCTGCTCTGGGACAGGCCTAATTAAGATGTTATTGGATGGAAGAGGGAATGGGAGATTTGGAAGCACAGTGGAGCGGATTTGAGGGTATACAGTGGCAGAGAGACCAGAGAGAGGGATAAAACGTACGTGAGGGAACGCACAAACACGGACACAGACACTTGCTTTTACAGTAATGCATTATGTAGAGCATAATCAACCGCAGGAAGGTTGATGCACAGTTTCTACAGGTGGAAGATTTAAATAAGAGAGTGTAACATTGATAGTGTGAGTTTGCCTGAACAATGTTTGTTCACGTTTTCTTTTTTCTTCGTCTCGGTCATGACTGCGTCTATCAATTACAGAACACTTACCTGTAAATAAAGTATAAAAATGTTAAAATAATAATTAAAAAAAACTTGAAAATAGCGCAGAAAAGCAATGTTTGTGTTAAAATGTTCTTGCCATTTATATTTTAAGTACAGTAAGTAGTCATGGTTGTATTAGGCAACCATCTAACTCATTTGTTGACATATATAATCTATATTTAATAAATTAGTAAATACTTTTATTCACAATCATTTATTTTTGTGTGTGTGTATATATGGCCAGTTAAACGGCATCTCTATCTTGTAATCTAGTTTATTCCTTTAGTTGAGTTTTATGGCTGGTTGATAGACAAATAATGGGTTCTTTACTGTAAATGCAGTGTGATCTAAGGCCCCCTTTACACTAATATGTGTCAGTTTTAAAACGCATAAACGCATACGCTTTGTTACGGTTACGCCTTCTGTCCACACTACCCTGGAGTTTTCTAGCCCTGAGCATTTTGAAACGATGAAGAGGCTGTTTTCATTTTAATGGGCTGCTGCTCCATGTCAGTGTGGTTGGGGAAAATGAAGACATCTGAATTGGGGCTTTTTTCTCAATATTAAGTCCACAAAGTTTAGTCTTGCATCCTTTCCTTGTAAGTTCAGACTTCGCAAGTTTGATATGGAAAACAAACTGCGGACATGACGTGTAAAATGTCAAAAGGTGTATTTTATAAAGTCATTAACATCACCCTGGCTTTGTTGTTTCACTATCTTAACAATAAAATGAAAACATGATATAAGAAACTGCCTATTTTCATTTTAGAAGCTACATATATACATATACATATGTATGTATATATGTAGCTTCTAAAATGAAAATAGGCAGTTTCTTATATCATGTTTTTCTTATATCAGACACACATATTACACATGTGCAGACATTTACTATTAAAGCTAATAGAAAAGTAATGCTCTATATTGATCATCACTGAAAAAAATTATGTAGCTCTATAGGTCAGTACAGTGTTGATTCACTGTCTGCAGTTATGTTTGATTGATTCTTCTTAGGCAACGAGTGATACGTCTGAATGATTAAAATCATTAACATGTTATTTTAAACTATAGTATTTATATGAAGAACCAACTAATTTGTTTGGGAATCACACTACACTTGCCTCTGTCCATACCATGCATGCAGTACATTGCATCACATAACATAAAGTGTAAGACTCTTCCAGATCTGAAAATTGCCAAAGTTTTATGCCCTTAATACACGCTAAAGCCACATAATGTGCAATGGCACTTTGGAGCTGTATTTGAGACAAAATGTATCCTATTATTCATCATGTTCAGAAATTAAAACATGCAGGTTTGATGCTCTTTGTGCATGTTGTAATACATAATTTATTTTAATAAATAATATATTATTTATTATAGTAATATTAATATATTTATTATGCGTTTAAAAAGCATTTCATGAACAGAAAACAAGTAAATAGGCAACTGGTCAAGGTTTAATACTGCTAGTGTGGATATCGGGACATGCCTAATTCACTGTGTTTTTTAATTCTCTAAAATGTTTCAGCTCACAAGAGTTATAGTACTTGTTAATAAGTCATACTGCACTAGTCCCTTGTAAGCTGCACTACTTGTAGACCATTGAAGAAATGGCATGCCTTTTAAATGCATCACATTCAAAACGGAGTGTGTATGCATTCACAAGATGAAGTATGTCTTTTTATTATAACTTTTTTATAAAAGGCATTGATTCAACACAAACCAGTAAAATGTCAGGCTCAAACAGGGTTTTTCTTTCTTTAAAAAGACATTTGTGAGTTTACATGTTGCATGATTAGATGTGTGTGAATGTTTAAGAACAGACTTGTGGCTTCAGCACACACACATCCCATGGGAAGGAGAACATTTCAATGAACACCATGGCATTTGTCAAGTATGATAGCTATTTCACTGTCACGCACACACACGCACGCACGCACGCACGCACGCACGCACGCACGCACGCACGCACGCACGCACGCACACACACACACACACACACACACACAC
>CAIGQZ010022722.1:798207-809317 GCA_903798205.1 Danio tinwini
CTCTCTCTCTCTCTCTCTCTCTCTCTCTCTCTCTCTCTCCCTCTCTCCCTCTCTCTGTGACCCCTTTGACTTATTGGCATGAGCCTTGTCCAAAGTGTTTGACTCCAAAAAAGCTAAAATATATTTATACATATATATTTCTATATATATTCTATATATTCTATGTCCTTCTAATATTAACAATGCCGTGCTCGATCCATGTGACTGGTTCAGGCCGGGGCGCGTCTGGCCAAGGTAGGTGATGTCACGTAATTTGCGACAAACGCAGTAAGGTGATGTGATGCTCTTCACATGTAGCGAAACCATAGAGCGAAACAGATGCCAAAATGGGAAAATGTACTTTTGCAAAGTCCTGGTTGGAGAAAGACGAGTTTAAACAGTGGCTGAAGCCTATCGCTGAAAACAACTGCGTAATTTATTCTTTCAATCGTTGTTTCTTCCGAGCTTATCTGAGTTCTGTTGCATGGTTGTGCTCCATTGATTTAACTACAACTGTTTATTAAGTTAAAGGTTTGATACTGATTTGAACTTGAAGTGGAGATGAGGTCTTAAATATTCTGAGAAGGTCTTCAAAAAGTCTTAAAAAGGTATTGAATTTATCTTTAGGATTCCTGCTTATACCCTGTATTTGTTTATTTGCTATAAATGCTCATGTTGTTTAAAGGACAAAAATTGTTTACAAATAGTATATAAATATAAATATATTAGAATTGTTGTGCTGTGACGAAAAATATAAAACTGTGTATGGAAAGCATCGTCAATGCACCGTGATGCACCGAGATATTGAATTGAACTGAATCGATGGCATGATAATCGTAACCGTACCGAACCATGAGACCAGTGTAGGTTTACACCTCTAGCCTTCAGCCAATCAGAATGCAGAACACAATGTGCTGTAAAAAAAAAAAAGCATGTGAAATTGCACAAATAAAATCTGCAAAACTGCGAGACCGCGAAAGGTGAACTGCGTTATTGCGAGGGACCACTGTAAACCATATATGCCAGTTTGTCTGTCCCATCATGTAAGGCTTGCAAACAAGGTATGTAAAGCAGACTTAGAGAGACAGTGAAGCAGACACAGACTGATGGAGCGAAACACACATAATTAGACAAATACATGGCTCTTCCCTTCTCAGTGGCTGTGGATTTATGTGTTGAGTGGTGCCAGGAGGCCCTCAGTGAGACGAGATCAGGGCAACTGTGTTGTTTCAGGACCTGTATTTTTTACTGTTGGCCAGCAGTTGGCTCTTTAACCATTTGGAATGCTCCACATTCCTGAGGTTTAATAATACTCAGAAGGGGCCGCAGAGCGAGAGAGAGACGGGGGAAGGGCTTTAGTGTCCGATGGTGGTCACCCACCATTTGTCATTAAACACCATGGCCCCGCTCCTCTTCAATTACTGTTTACCCTGACGAAACATTACCCTCTGAACTTTGTGTCCTTTTGTCTCCCTGAAGCGCTCTGATTTCTTCCAAATCTACAGATGCACGCTTTGTACTGTGTGCTCTCATAGTTTTACGTTTCAAGATGAGTTTGAACTCGCTCTTTGATGAGAAGATGAATGTTTGCTTTTGTGATTGTGTGTGTGTGTGTGTGCTCAGTGAGTAAATGTACATAAGCATGCAAGTGTTTGTGTTTGTGTGTTGGTCCGCTGTTATCACAAATTCCCGTCTCTCTCTCTCTCGCTCGCTGGTGTTGTCAGGGTGTTTGATGTTTGTCTCAGATAGCTGATGAGTATCAGTGCTCGTTAAGAAGATTAGAGAACGGGCTCATTTGCATGTGTTCGTTATCTCATTAGATTGATATCGGGGAGAGAAAGGGCTTGACCGCAGTGCCTTCACACTCTGCTCTTGCTTCAGGCAAACTGATGCATGCTCTGCACTGTAAAGTATTACTCACAATCAGCTCTGTTCTGGGCCTCTGCGGAGCCCAACACATAATTAGCAAGTTTTTTGCATGCTCCTTTGCTTAAGAGGGTCAACATTTTAACCTTACTCTGCCCTACATGAATCCACAGGAACTTTCAAAGGGGGTTTTCTTGTATCTTAATGAGAAGAAAATGTATCTTATAGCTACATTTTGCAGTTAAATGTTTATTTTTTTATTGTTGGCTCGCATTCTGCATATATTCATTCTGTTCTCGGAAATCACAGTGAAGGTCTTGTAGCACTTAAACTAGCTCATTAGCTCAAAGCTCATTAGCATCATAGAAAGCAAGTCGCAAGGACACTCTCTTACTCTAAACATGGCTCAGAAAGGATTTTGCCTGTTGTGCCTGGACAGAAAAAAATGTATATGTCTCTTTTCACTTTCAGTATCAGCTGAAATTCTGGGAAAAAAAGATGATCAGTGAATATGTGGAAAAAGATAATTAACATTGTTAATATGTTGATTTTGAAATTAATTTGAGCTTTGTGCTGATTTGAGCTCAATAATCTGGACTGAATTTGGTTTGGATCTAGGTGGAAATATACAATGAGGCTAATTGAATTTTTTAAAAAAATGAAGTTTGAGAACTTAGTCTATAAATATTTTAACTTTCTCCAGTGGTCTATAAGTTGACATTAAAGTTCACCAATGTTCTTCCAGTGAAATCAAAGTGGTTTGCTGTCAGTTTTGGGAGAGTTTTCAGAAAAGTTCACTTGGAAAAGTTCACCATGGCTGGTAAATGACTTCAAACTATGATCCATGTTGATTAGCCAAAGTAACAGGTCTACAGTATGGAGAATACATCCACCTCTGAGCAAGCTGAGAGAGGATCATGTGAGCTCCTATTGGTTGTCGCTCAAAAACGTTGCTCTTCATTTGCATAAAGTTGAACGATTGTCAACTTTGTCGCGTCGATCAACACGCCCACCTGGTCGTCAACGGTAGCTGTCGCTCACGTAGACGGAGGTCACCAGAAGTATCTTACTCTCTGTTGAAATGAACGGTCGCTTTGCAGCTGCAAATCACTTGTAGTATAAATGAGGTTTAAAGGTGCTGTATGTAAGTTTTAAGAAACTTGATGTATTTAGGAAACATCCTAGGTGAACTACTACTTGTTTACATACTTGTTTAACTGAGAAACAATGCTGAAGTCAGATATTCTGCTTTGAAAATGGGTTTTCCGTGCCGGAATGCTGTCTTTGTTTAGGTAAATTTAACCTGCACAATGCCAGTTTAGCCAATTATATTTCAGCACCTTGGGTTGCCTTGTTGGAAAATAGCGTATTTCATTCATTCATTCATAAAGGCTCTGAAAGCATGCATCCGTGACCGAAAATGTGACATAGCAGATGTCAAAATGACAGATTCAGTTCCACATGAGGTTATTAATTAGCAAATGATATAAATATTACGAGCGTAAACATTAGGTGAGCAGGTTATATTGTAACCGCATGTCTTAACAACACGCTTTGTGATGAGATACGCAGTGATGAGCAATTTGGCTGTTTGCACCACACGAAACACGACAGAAATTTAAATACAGCCATTCAGAAGCACAGAATATGCACTCACTCAAAAAACGGTAAGGTTTATAATCTATTTAATACATGTTAACCCTCTTTAACATCATTAAATGTAGATGCTGAATCACTCATATGTGTTTTGTTCTAAAGTTTAATTTCAAATGGTTTATTGTATTTCCAAGATCTGAGGAGAACTATCTGCTGCTGCTTTCAGTATATGGCAATAAATGTCCTGTAAAATGGCATTCAAACTCACATTGTTAGCATTTAGCACTGAATAAAGCACACAAGGTTCACCTGATCACTGTCATAAGTTTCTGTTGTTCAGCTGTGAGAAATAGAAGCCATTTCTAATATATCAATTTGAGGTGTTGGTTAGAAACAAAACTCCTTTTAATATGGAAAATATTCCTTCTATTGCGTGTCGTTGCTTTTATTTAGAACACAGTTTTAAATCACTCACTCCTGTACTCAATCTGGCAACCCGCGCTTGTGTTTGTTTTGATCCAGGAGTGCAATACCTAGTTCAACCACTGGTTGTCAAACTTACATACTGCACCTTCAAGGCTGATTTATACTTCTGCGTCAGCCTTTGCCTTTCAAAAAATGTAACTGCACATCCCAACGATGCGTAGCACAAGCTCTGTGATTGAAGTTTTGGTAGAAGTGATGAGTGTGGGTGGTGCTGAGAGCTGCAAGCTCAATAGAGCGAGTGTTTACAAGTATGGAGTCCTGTGAAGGAGCTCCAGATGAAAACTTTAGTTTTGTGTTTACCTTATGGTTCCCGCCTCTAAATAAGAGAGTTTTACTTGCTACTTGTAGTGTTCAGAAAAAACAAAACACCCATGAAGAAACTCGACACAGAGGAAAATAAAAACCTACTGCCAGCTAGTGTTTCGGAGGTGTTATTGCAGAGCAACACTAACAGCACGCAGAAGTTTAAATGCACCACTACGCATATGGGTCACGCCAATCACTCGGCACAGAAGTATAAACCATTTTTTTTTGACATCTGTGATTTAAAATATTAGCATTCGAAAGCTGATTTATAGTATAACCTGTACATGTACTTCTGATTAAAAGCATCATGCATCTGCTTGTTGTTGCTGTACAATAGTGGATTAAATGAGTAGTTCACCACAAAATTTAAGTTCTGTCATTTACTTCACTCTCCAAACCTGTTTGAGTTTTGTTCTATTGAACACAAAAGAGGGGCGATGCAGTGGCACAATAAGTAGTGCTGTCGCCTCACAGCAAGAAGGTCCCTGGTTCGAGCCTCGACTGGGTCAGTTGGTGTTTCTGTGTGGAGTTTGCATGTTCTCTCTGCGTTCGTGTGGGTTTCCTCTGGGTGCTCCGGTTTCCCCCACAATCCAAAGACATGCAGTACAGGTGAATTGGGTAGGCTAAATTGTACGTAGTAAATGAGTGTGTATGGATGTTTCCCAGAGATGGGTTGCAGCTGGAAGGGCATCAGCTGCGTAAAACATGTGCTGGATAAGTAGGCGGTTCATTCTGCTGTGGCGACCTTGGATTAATAAAGGGACTAAGCCGAAAAGAAAATGAATGAATGAATGAACACAAAAGAAAATATAACCATTGAATGCTATAGTATTTGTTTTTCTTACTATGGATGTCAGTGGTTACAGGTTTCCAATATACCTCACTATATCTTCTTTTAAGTTCAAAAGATAAAAAAAAGGGTGAGTAAATTAAGTTTTCATTTTTGGGTAAACTGTCCCTTTAAATGGCTGCAGGTATTTACATCTTTAATACTGGCCCAAAATTTGATGTGCTGTTAAATTGGTTCAACAATTGTGTTTTTATTTAACCTATCCTTTAAATTCCACCACAATTATGAGCCAACTAATTTACGCCTGATATTGATTGGCAAGCTAATGACAAAATTAATTAAGTTCCATCAGCACAAATTCAGATTCACTTTATATACATCCAATGGAGTTTTCTGCTTGGGATGGATGTGAATAAAAAAAGACATTCTTAAGCAGTGGTCTCAAACCCAGTTTCTGGAGGGCAACAGCTGTGCACAGTTTAGCTTCAACCACCCCAACTCACACCTGCTTAATAGTCTCTAGTAGTGTTAAAGACCTTGATTAGATAGATCAGCTGTGTTTGATTTGGGTTGGAGCAAAACTGTGACCCTTTAGGAATCCAGTTTGAGACCAATTTACTAAAGGAATTGTTAAAGAGTTTGAGCTACTGACCACTGAATAATTGTTACATGTAAAATGTAATTTGTCTTATCTATCTTAATGCAAATGCATCTTAATTTTTTTGGTTTTGTAGGTATTTTGTGACAGGCATGTTGACCTGGCAGCCAATGAGCATAAAGCATTAAAGAGTAGAGGAGTAATGTCTATCATGCAACTTTTATTTAACTGAAGGTCAGAGGATTCCTCAGATGACATGCTCAGTGTCTTTGTCTGAGTTTGGCCAACATGTTTATGTAATTTGATCAAGATACTATCTGGGACTGATTTGATAATCATAAGTGAAGGAAGAAGTCAATCTTTAAAGTTAAAATAGTGTAATGTTGTATGATCTTTAGTTGATATGATCTCTACATGGTCAGCATTCTGCTAATTGGCAATTTAATGTTGCTGGATTGTGTCTCAGTGAATTTAATTAATGGTTGTTTTCAAATGTAACAAATGATTTCAAAGTGCATTTTAGTACACTGTGTTTAGTACATTATTGGAATACACATTAACATAGCTTAAATATTTCGGTAATTAATTACTTTCTTAATTTCATGGTCAGTTTGATGTGTTTTCTACAATCCCTTTGTAATTATTTGTGAAATGTACTTGTTACTAGTTAAAGGTGAAATACTGTAGTTTCAAATTTAGTGTATGTGTGCACAACAAAATTTTCAACTAATAACAGAAATATTTTTGTGTTCAGGCTCTTCATAGTGTCCATGTAAACTACAAAAATGATATTTAGTGAAATTACTGATGTGATGTGCTTGCAGATTATCTATGAAATCTATTTAGGGATCCATGAATGCTTAACCGGTCCTGAAAAGCCCTCAAAGTTTAGTTCCAATCCCAATAAGACACACTTGGGCAATCAAGCTCTTACTAAGCTTTGTAGAAACATCCGTGCAGGTGTGTTGAGGTGAGTTGGAGCTACAATCTGCAGGACACCAGCCCCCCAGGACCGAGTTTGGGCAGCCCTGCTCTAGCATTTTTTCCCAGCTGGTGGCAGGCCTTTTACACAGATCTTCCAACTACCGATGGCATTATTTCAATGACATATGTCATAAGTGCAGTATTACAGGTCGAGATAGCATTGATGTAATACAAGCATGCAAATCTTTTTGCTTGCGTGTCAATTTTCTCTGTTCTTGCACAAAACATCTTGCATGCCCTCAAATATACACTGCTCAAGCACAGATTGTCTTGTGCACTCTCAAATAAACGCAGCTGAAGTGTGTTTTACTTAAATGTAGTGCGTTTATGTAATGAGTATGTCTCCAACATTTATTAGATTTGCTAGGAATATTTTTGAATGTCTCCAATAGACCTACAGAACGAATTGAATGCATTGAATGTACAGAAGTCATTGAATGCAGAACCATAGACCTATATCTATAAATAAAGTATAATTACAGAAACTTAGTTCATTATAACTGAAAGCTACGTCATGCTTGCTGGCCTCATGCATTGCGCAGCCCTGTCAGTCAGTCAGCGTGAAACCTTAAAGAGTAAACAAATAATGCACAGCACTGCTATGATTACAGAAAGGTTTGCTCTATTATGATTCACTTATATTTTAATAAGTGTCAGTACAATTATAACCTGATATTAAAACAAAACAAACAAAAAAAACAACAACGACTGAATATTTTGAAAAAAAGGTTCAATGTAGCCATGGTGGGAATGAATTTTTGTGTCGCGCCCTGCCATGGAAAAATGAATATAGCGAAAACCATGCTTGACAATCCAAACAAAGTAAAATACAACAGCACTGTATGTGTGCAGATAAGAGTTTCTGTACAGTAACATCATTTTCTGTTTTGTATAAATTTGAAGCTTTCAAAAAATAGTTTTAGGGGTTTTTTTTCTCCACTGTTCAGGACATTTTGTTCTTTTCCTTTTTTTATCTTGCAGTATGAGTAGCAAATTCCAGTGTCTTAAAGTTCAACTCTAAAAAAGCACAAGACAGACACTCTCTCCCTACATGCATGTTATATTGACCATCACATGAATAAGACACGCTGCAGTCCCTCTTACCAGCTTACAATTTATAGCATTGCCCTCCTCTGCATTCAACATCTCATATTCAACAGTCTGCAGAATTTAAGCCTGTCCCATTGACCTCTGCGGTGTGGTGAAGCTGACAGTGACTATGGTTTCATGCTGCTAATCAAATTCTAGCTGTGTGGCGATGTTTCCCTGAAAAGTCCTCTGCATTGCCCCCAGCTTTGAATTGAAGTGTGGAGGTTCTGTTTCGTTACAGCTCATAGGGAATTGTATAGTCTTCTTACCTGGAGGGCAGAGGATAATGGTGATGACAATGGAACGAGGTGCGTATGCATCAAGGCAGGGGGATGCGAATGCGTGCACAGCAGCATGTTGTGTTACGCACCTGAGTATCCTCTCATGTTCCATAGTAAAAATCCCACCATATCAAGGTATTAAAGCAAAGCATGAAAGTAATTTTTTTGTGAGTATGTGTGCGTGTGTGATCCCTTAGGTGAGCAGTTAGACTGGCAAGGGAGGAACTAGACATCTTCTTACATCTTTATTCACTTCCTCGGGCTGATTTCTTATTTATCAGGCTCCCTCTAGGTGGAGTATTTAGGTCCCAGCGCAGCCCTCTCTGCAGGTACCACCACTGATAAAAAATAAAAATAAAAAATGATCAAATAAAACACATCCTCCCTGCCATCTTTTCAATTTGGGTTCAGGCAAAACATTTCTGTGCTGAAAAAACTCAGTGCCACTCTTTACTTGGAAATCTCGATTTGCACCCACATGCGACTGTCCGACAATTGTAAACGCTTGGAAATCCACGGTCTCTTCCTTCTCTCGCTCTCCCCAACCTGCATTTCTGGGTCACGGAAGACATTTAAACTCCACTTATAATTAACAGCTATTTTTAAACGGAGTGAGAGAGAGTGGAAATGGAGCAGTGGTGAGGTAAAAAAGCATTAAAATTGCCCCAGATTCGCTATTGAATGGGACACATCACAGCAATGTGCTTGCTGATCAAAGTGAAAGGGGGAGAGTGGAGACGGGGGCCGATCAGTGGGGATAAATGGATCTCTTTATAATAGCATAAGAATAGGGCCCCTCTTTTACAGCTGAAACAATTTAATAACCGCATTCATTACAGGCCACTCGCTGTCCACTCGCTATCTTGCGCTACATAACACCCCTCTCTTTTTTTTTTGCCTATGAAAGGAAAGCTGGTTACTGCAGCCCAAGCTGAATTAAGGCTGGTTGAGGGCCGAAATGAAGATGTGCTAGCTCCCTCTGACACTTCTAAATGAAAACCTTATACAAGAGCAAGCAGTTATCACAGAAGCTCCCCAAGGACACGCTACACTCCTCAGCCTGCTAATTATATCCAAAGCAAGTGTGCTGTCTGCATAGTTAGCGCCTTTGCCTGGCATTTATTTATATATTTCTGTATTATTTCATTCATTCATTCATTCATTCATTCAGACCGTCCTGTGTCAGTGGGAATAAAAGATGCGGCTAATAGCATGAACTGAGTGAACTATTAGAACCCCCACCCCTCACTTTTGTCTGTCTCACTCACTCATTTGATCAATCTTCTTTCCTTTCTGATCCTTTCTTCCGCTTTCTCTCCTGTTGATCTGGTAGGAATGCATGCGGCCCTCTGAGGGGAAGTCCTATAAACACGTTCCGGTGGCATTCATAAGGGTATGGCTTGGAAGGATGCCTTTATTAAAAGCGGTTTGTCTTGCAGCCGGTGTGTGCATGTTTGCCATCTTATCTGTCCATTAGCCTGCGGTGACCTGTTCCTCTTCCTGCCGGCTTTAATGGCTAATTTAGTGATGCCGGCTTGACATATACTCCTTGTTTGTTGCTATGGTTACAGGGTCTTATATTCTCGCTCTTTCTTACCTGTGGAGAGTTCGGTCAGTAAAAATACATTCATTTCCCCTGAGAAGCGGGGTCAGAAGATAGCAGGTTGCCGACTTGTAATTTCCTACTCTCTTTAAACAATTTTGATATGTTTTTAATAAGTCTCATATGAAGAGAGATGTTTGTTACTGAGATAAATTTGATTTTTCCTCTAGTCTATATACAAAGGTAGCATAATCAAAATCTTGTTGTTTCTATGATTAGTATTGTAAAATCAATACCTAAAAATTAAATATAGCAATAAATAGTAATATTAAAAGTTTTACTATATCTACCTGAATAAATAAATAGAACATTACACATATACATGCAAAAACAAAATTGTGAAAAATAATATATAAACGAATAACAAATGTATGAATTTGGTTGAATTAAACCCTCTCGTGAAACCACTTTGAAATTAAATAACTTTGAATAATAAAAAAAGTACATACATAAGACAGTATGATTTTTGTAAAAAAAAAGGACAAATATATGAATAAATAACAAATGTATGAATTTAGGTGTATTAGGTGTTATGGAACCACAAAATAATTATTAGGCCCCCTGAATTATTAGCCCTCCTGTTTATTTTTTCTCCAATTTCTGTTTAATGATTTTTTTCAACACATTTCTGAACATAATAGTTTTAATAACTCATTTCTTATAACTGATTTATTTTATCTTTGCCATGATGACAGTAAATAATATTTTACTATATATTTTCAAGACACTTAATGTGAGATTTACTTTAAAGGCTTAACTAGGTTAATTAAGTTAACTAGGCAGGTTAGGGTAATTAGGCAAGTTATTGTATATCGATGGTTTGTTCGGTAGACTATTGAAAAAAATAGCTTAAAGGGGCTAATAATATTGATCTTAAAATGTTTTTTTAATGCTTTTATTCTAGCCGAAATAAAACAAATAAGAGTTTCTTCAGAAAAAAAAATGAAAATACTGTGAAAATGTCCTTGCTCTGTTAAACATCATTTGGGAAATATGTCTGTTTGTCTGTCAGGAATGTGCAAGTGAGCAAGTGTGGCTCTACACACGCGCACTAAACAGAGGCAATGCAAGAGAAAAATAGTGCAATAATTGTGTAAAAACTGTATTTGCCAAAATAAATGTTGTTGATATTAAATGTGTGTTCTATTTAATAATTCTATAATTTTCTTATTATTTAGTTATTTTGTCTTTAAGAGGAATTTTAGATTATAATGATCTAATTTTCTGCTATTTGTTCAACTAACTATAAAAGATAAAACTAATAAATCCAAATAGAAAAGGAGGATGAAGATGATGTCTGCTAGACATTGATCCAAAACACAGCAAACTGGTTAGGAAAGTAAAGCTGCTGGAATGGCTCAGCCAATCACCTGACTTGAATCCAATAGAAAACAAGAATTAAAGATCAGAGTCCAGAGATGAGACCAACAGAACCTTCAAGATTTGAAGACTTGATATCTGGGAAAAAATCACACCTGAGCAATGCATGAGACTCCATTCTCTATACAAAAGGCATCTTTATATTATATATA
>CAIGQZ010022722.1:824317-853255 GCA_903798205.1 Danio tinwini
TGCGGGTAGATTTCAGCTTTTGCGGGTAAGACAGACACTCCCACTAGCCACTTTGGCTGGTTGAAAATAATTTTAAAATGTGGTTTTCTTAAAAGCAGGGTTCAACTATAAGGATGACCCAATTTTCGTGCAAATGTGATCTTAGAATCGAGAAGCAGCACGACAATAGAAATCGCGCGAGCAATAGAAAGCCGGTGAATAACTAATGAGAGCATGATCAGTCACGCTAACAGCTGATGTGATGCGCGCGACTAAAACGCGTGCACGCTCCTGTTTCCTTGCTTGAAGCATCAGTGCCTGAAACGCAATGGTTCTTTTTCATATAGACCAGACAAAAAGTCATTCTGATGCACCCAGTCTTGCTGCTTTCAAGAGCTCCGAATATGTCTTTTTGTAAGCAGCACCGGTTTGCTTTCACTTTGAACAGATTATTAATTGGCATTAACCGTGTGATCATCCTTTCATTATCACACACAGTATGTTTTTCACCTGCTCTCTTTTGCCTAAAGTTATTTTTGTTAATATGTTTTAACTTTTTTACAACAACATTGCTTTAATATGAGTTATATTTAATATAACTCTCCATGTATGAGTGACAAAACAAAACAAAAAATCTAATTTCTAAAAATTCAAAAAATCTAAAACTTTAGCATATGATATTCAAATTTATGCATATAAAAAATATTTCCCCAACAAAAAAAATTGTGACTAGTGTAAATGCAGAGTGGCTAGTAACGTTGGAAAACTACTAGCCACTGTGGCTGGTGATCAAAAAAGTTAATGTCAAGCCCTGAATGTAAGTATATAATTTTTACTCACTTTGGAAACGGAGGCCACGTGAATGGTTTGTGAGCACAATTAAGAGCACACAGCATGCCATACTATCTGATAATTGTAAGAAATAATTCCAAAAGGCAACTGACTGTGTAAAGCCACATAAAACAAAACAAAAATACAATGTATATGCAAAGTTCAGCGGCTAATCATCGATTATCGATTAACTTGCGGTGGAGTGAACTCTCACCTGCAGAATCCTAGTTTCCTGAGACCGAAAGTGATTCATTGTGGACTGTTACATAGGTACTTGTATTAAATAATTTGATTTTTTAAATAGGCTAACTTTGACAGCAAATATTTATTATTTTCTTTACACCCAAAATTTTCTTTTGCTAAAAGTGTTAACTTAATCAATTTGTGTTGGAACAACAATAGTTAATTGTGTGGAACCCTGCATTTTTTACAGTGTGTGCTGTAAAAAATTGCAGGGTTCCAAGCTATTTATTTATGCTGTCCCAACACAAATCAATTTAGCTAACAGATTTAAGTGGATTGAACATTAAACAATGGGCTTTATACGCAGCTAGTATTTTTCAGCCAATGGTAAACTTCCAGTGAAAGGTTTCTGTGACTATTTTTAAGTTTATATGGTTCTTTTTACAGCATCAATGTTGTAATGTAATTAAAATACAATCAGTTAAATAAACTTAAGTATTTGTTTAGCTGTTCAAGCATAAAACAAGATGATAGACTGTTGGTCCTCAGTTGGAGCAGGCTAGCATAGAAACTCCATTCAAAATACTTCTTGTCCGGTCTGAGACCTACTTTTTATTAAATATCTATTAGGCAGTGAAGAACACTTATTTTTAAAGAAAACAGATCTTAAATGTAGTGATTTTGTAATTGGAAGACAGTTCACCAGAAGCCGTTGCGCTGGCTGGGTAAAAATTAAGTCTGTGTGCCCCTATAAGATGTCCAGAAAATCCTCAAGAATTGTGTTGTTGCAGCTAATTATAAATAAGCAGTTTGAACAAGCAGCAGAAATCTTTTGTGACTGTACCTTGGTCAGTAATCATAGGTAAACCATTCCGTTCACCATGCCTTCTGAGCACTGGCCATTTTAGTTATCATAATATCCATAAAATGGAAGAGTGCAGCTTTACTTGAACTAATAAAATGAGAGATTACAGACGGTGATTGATGATCTTCATAGAGAGGTGGATCGCTCTCATCTTTCTTGAGATTTTTACCACTGGCTTGTTTGCAGTCATGTGCAATCAGAGGATCCAGGGGGGGTAACAAATGTTTGATGTATGATACTCACACTTCTTTTGTCATAGATACATCTCCTGCTTTGGATCTTCCTTCTCAACCATGGCTCAACACATCTGATACTTTGACTGTGAATCCTGTGAACAATCTGTTTGTTTTTGTATGTTTTTTTCCCCCAAGTGGTGGGAATGTCTGCACTCGGGGGATGGGCCAGGACGTGCACATTTGTCCAGTTTGAGCACTGCCAAAAAGTCATAGTAGAAATAACAGCAAACCACAGCAATACCCCCAAATGAATGCATACAAACTCACATACACTGGCTCACCTACACATGCTAAGTCTTTTAACATCCTACTATCAAAGATTAAAAGGTTTTTCAGATGAGGTATGGGCCCTTTCCCTCCCTTTGAGGACTTAATATCCTTCATAGCATGCCAAGAACGCACAACTTTTTAAATAATATAAATCACGTTTATGGGATCGGCTGTTTGCCTACTTTAACTCTTCTGCTGCATATCAACGACAGAGGAAATCCTCCTGGTGATGGTTGGGATTTGCTCTTGTAGTGTGTTAAGGATAGAGGGAGGGACATGGGCAGGCATCTTTCTCATGTGGCCTCTGTTCTGTTTGATAAGAAGCATCATCCAATGCGGAAAGCACCTTGGCTTAGCAAATTTGACTTTTAAAGCCTTTTCCCTTCAAAAAGCAACACAATTTCTCTGCCTTTAAGGGAACCCGGCAAGCTTTTATGAGATTTGTTTGTAGCAGCATCTACCGTTTTCGAAGAGTCATGCTGTCCGACTTTAAATGTGGGGCGCTTTTACGATGTGACAAAAATGACCCTGTCTTAGGCTGTCTGATAAAATGAATCAAGGGTCGAGGTGATGGAGTCCAATTACAGGCATACATTGACGTAAATTGTAACCCAGGTTGACGTGGCCTTTCTTGCTCGTGTCCTTTCTTAAACTTGGACTTCTAACAAGAGTCATCTCATATTCATAGCTTATACCCTGCTCGTCCTCAAACTCACCGTCCTCTCTCTCCCTCGCTCTTCCTCCCGTGGAGCAGAGGTACCTCCTCCAGTTGTCAGAGGATCCTGAAATGATTGATTGTTTCTCAGTGTGTCCTGACAGGAAATGTAGTAGCGTGGGGCCCCTAGGGTCCGGGAAGCCAGCGCCTCCTGATTAAGACCCCCACTGTAATCATTCCCACTGAGCCAACTCCACACAACACCCGTCAACAGCACAAAAAAAGAGAAAGGGAGTGAAACAGTGCTTTTCTTTTCTTTTGAGATAACACTGTCATCGCTAAGAGGCTGCTGAAAGTTTTCAACGCAGCCATCTCATTCACACCCAGGCTAAAGTGTAGTTTATATCAGTTGCAACTTAACAAAGTGGAAAAGCAAAAGGTCTTACACTCAATAAACTCTCGCTCTCCCTTGCCAATGTAAACCAGACGAGCTCTAAACCCATTACATGCGCGTAATAGTATTAAAGATAAACATCTTATTGTTCCAGGGAGAGGAGGAGAGCAAAAAGAATGAGTCCTACTCTGTATTACATGAGTGAGGTGAGAAAGAATTCAAATTATGCTGAAGTTGTTAGTAGCATTGCCATCATGCAGAGGATTTGACTCCTGAGGTCATCTAAAAGATAAAACAAGAATCAGCTAACTCTATTAAACACTATATACATCTATCACAGATTGCAACTGTGTTTCAAGAGTTCACACTTAGGTAATGGTTGATTATAAAGCTTGTTTGGCATGCTGTCCCAAGATAGAGCCCTGAGCTCATAAGATCCTCGAGCCCAGGGCTCCCGTTTGCAAGGTGAGAGGGGAGTTTGAGCTCAGGAAGATCTCGAGAACTCCCCTGCTTTAGTAGCTAATGAACAGATAGTGATTGCTTTTAAGAGATAACTACTTAGTAGGAGCATGTCTATGGTGCTGATTTGAATTAGTCAATTAACTTAAGTTGCATGTTTTTAGACGGTGGGAGGAAAACCGGGGAACCCAGGGGAAAACCACTTGAGCACGGGGAGAACGTGTAAACTCCGCACAGAAACGTTGGCTGGCTTGGTAAGGACTAGAGCCAGTGACGTTCTTGCTGTGAGGCAACAGTGCTAACCACTGGGCCACCATGCCACTCATCTAGGAAAGGAGGAGGAGTAGGGGTGGAAGGGGGGATTCTTCAAAACGAAGATGGCTGTTAAATGGAACTTAGGGTATTTATAGTGGCTCAGGAATCGTCTGATTGGTGAATCATAAATTGAATAATCCGGGACCGGCCGCAAGCAATCATTAGCATGTGATCCTCTCGAAATTAGTTTGTAAACCACTTAAAACAACAACTAACATGAATAGTCTATTTGCTGTGCTTGTGCACTTAAAATAACATTCAAGTTTACATACTGTACAAGTCAACAAATACTTTAGATTCAGCCCTTTTTATTTGTAAAGGTTATGGTTTTCAAAGGTCTATCCTTTGTTTAAAGGGAGTTAACAGTTTAGTTTAACCAAAAATTAGCACATGTTGTACTCAACTAATGCATCCTAGTCTTATATCCCTTTCATCTTTAAGCTGAATACAAACTAGGGTTGGCATCGTTGGCGATGTTACACGTTTATTCTTGTTGCTTGGATATATAACTCAAAGCGCTCAGTACAGCACATCCAGTGAGCAACTCTCTTCATCATGACGCATGATCACTTTTATCTAATTTGCTTAAACTAAGCATTCTAAAGTATGGCTATATTTTACAAGCAAGGATTCTTACACAGCAACATGTAGAAGATGCTTTACAAAAGTTGCGTGTAAGGGGGGAAACACAATAAACGTTTGAGGCCACATGGAATCAACTTACTGTTTTTGACAGCTTGCGACATTATCTGACACTTTCACTGAGTACGTTTACATGGACACCAATACTACAATTTTAATATGATTAAGACAATACTCTGATTAAGACTCTACTATGAAAACAGTGATTTTTGATTACCTTAAAGGACCATGGACACCAACATAGCGAAATGCAAAGTTTCTTTCTTTCCATTCAGCGTGCCGTATCAATGTCCATTTAAAACAACACTTTCCCACTAGTCCTTACTTTATATTCTCAGTCAATACCTTGGTTGGTTATGGGGGCATGAATGAAATGTTCACGAATGAAAGTGAAACTCTCAAACTGCAAATTAAAAATGAAACACCCGTAATTCCATAAAACTTCAGAGAAAACATAAATAGCGTGGTGACGCAATGACCTATGTTCTCTATGTGCTATAACATGTAAAACCGGATTATGAAAGGAACATTCAAAAAGCAATTCATGTAAACACCTTAATTACATTATTTTCTTATTTAGATTAAGACAAATCATTGGATTACTGGTGTGTCACGATCAGATAATGAGAGACAAAGTCTGATGAATCCAATTGCAAGTAATTTAATAAATATAATGAATAGACAAGGAAGATCGAAGGTGCGACCAGCATGGAACGAGGTAACCGCAGACACAGCATAGATCAGGGATTCCAAACAAGCTGACGAGGTTCCTGGCGAAACACAGAGAAAACATGAACACACTAGTACGAACTGACAAAAAGGAGCTGGATCTAGCTCCTAATATAGGAATGCTGAATATGCACAGTTGCGACTGCTGATTAGAACAGCTGATCCAAAAATCACATGATCAACATACACACGCAACCTGGCACGTGGAAGGCAAAACAAACCCCATGTGACAAAAACAAACAAGACAGAAAGAGCGCATGCACCTGCAACCGTGACATGGTGTCCATGTAAATGTAGTCACAAGCCCCAACCCTAGAAAAAATATGCTGATTTTAATGACAGCCTTTCCACAGGTTAGCAGTAAGCTAATGTAATATTAATTGCATAATGCAAATTTTGCATTCATGCTAACAAACAAATGATCAAAAGAAATATATTAATGACATTCAAATATATAAAATATGAATTGATGTACACTTTAAACTTTATTTAGATTGTTCAATTAAAATGATTCAAATATATTTTTGTCAGCTATTTTTTTGGTTCAAAGGTATCAGTTCAGGCACTGTTTTGCTTCCATTTTAAAAGTATTGATTTTGCACCTTTATCGAAATAACCCAAATGATACCCAACCCTAATACAAACTGAGCTATTTTATAATTATTTTAGGCTTTTTTTTAGATTTACAATGGTAATGGACAGGTGTTTCTCTTTAACATTCTAAAACATGTCCAATAAAGCACTTCCATCCATAATAAAAAGTGCCTCACGGCTTCAGTAAGTGAATAAAGTAGGGGATGGTTGCATTTGTGTAAGAAAAAATCCATAAACTTTATAATTATAGACATTTTAGTGTACGATGTAGGACATATACACAGCATATACACATACTCCATTATCATCGTTTTTTTGGGTGAACTAAGCCCATAAGGCGTAAATTCTCATATCAAACATCTTTTTTATTTCACATTTATGGGTAAGTAGCTTTGTAGTAATATAATGACAGCAAGCATGCTAATACCACCTCTTCTCGTGAGTGTGCAGTTTAAATGAATATGAAATTGTGTGATATGAGCTTACAACTAGATGAACGTACACTAAAAATGACATCAACATATGTACAGCTTTTGATGAGAATGGGCAATTCTGAATTATACTGTACTATACTAAACTATACCATACCGCTCAGTGGGTAATTGTACGCGTAATTGTGCTAATGCCTCATCATCGTTTGGCATAAGAGTAATTCAAAGGTGTTTAGCAGCTGGAGCAAACTTTTTTAGGCTTTATTTTGTTAGTAATCACATCATACCAGTTCGTTCTTCAATTTTGGCTTAATTTAGACTATCCATTTATAGTGTTATTGTGTTGTCAACAAGTTGTAAAACACTCTTAACTATAGTTGAAATCATTATTCCATAAATGTTGACTGAACTGAACTTGATTTGGCCCCAAATATTTGTTATGTAATCTTTGATATTTAGACAAACTGCATTGTAACATTTTAAAACTTGCAAAGCCATATTTTATTCCTAATCACTTGACAGTTCATATATACCTCAATCTATAGGAACAAATCCCAGTAAACCCCAATGCTATTTGTGCCATGAATGCACTGACTTGCTCCACAAGCAGATGCAAAACATTACTTTTGTTTTGCTTTTTTGTTGGTAATGTTATTATTTAATGGTCTTAAACTATAGAAAGGAGTTTATTATTCCCCTGATTACACTGTATGAAACATACAAAGTGACATAAATAAAAGCTGTACCTAGGTTTTTTTTAAAGACACATACGTTAAGTTTGATACCAATAGGCATGTTCGATAAAACCGTTCTAGTCCAATTCATATACTGAAATTCATTAAAGCAAACGTGCAGCAGTGATTGCAGTTAGATGCTGGGCCTGGCTCCAGAATAGAGGTGTATAAGGTGCAGGAATCATAATCAAAGTTTGGGCCTATTCCAACCTCATGCATTACCGGCTCTGGGCTCTGTTGAAAGATGGATCATCACACACTTAAGTTCCACAAGTGGAATCACTTGTCCCTCATTTCGCTGAGGTCCTAGTAATTCAGTCTTTGACTGATAATATTCTTAGGCACAGCTCCACATGCTTCCATGTCACTTCTAATGCCTTTCTTGTTTAATAATTAACTTTTTGACACATATGCCGAGTGGCAAATATTGATTTTCTTGGTTAGCTTTAATTGATCCTGTGCTGCACTAATCATATGTTAGGGAATGGAGTTAGAGTGATATGTGAGTATGCAACAGACCTTGAGCCTGCTCAGATATCTACAGCCAAAGTGCTACATTTTATCCTGACATGTTTTAGTGAGAGTTAACTTATGCAGTGCTGTCTGTCTCAGTGACGGTTGTGCAGTTCAGCATGGACAGGCCCAGCTATTGCATCTGTGTCTGGGAAAGCAGTGTTGTCTGGAGAAGCACCAATCCAGTCACATCCCTCCCTCAGAGTCCCAAACACAGATGGTTCCAGCTGCAGCAGCCACAGCATGGTGCAACATCTGACAGCGCCACACAGACACACACATGCTGATAAAACCATAGAGAAAACCTTTTCTGGTTAATAACAAAAAACTAGAAACTGAATGCTCACAGTAATGATGTTACAATGTCAAAATATCTACAAGATCTACAACTCTGAATTACAAAATAAACAAAAAACAAAACTACATAGCCCAATAACTGGTTTGAAATGAAGTGTTTTCGATTACTTGCAGTGAGTCTGTTGCAGCACTGGCATTTTGACCCACTCATCTTTGCTAAATCGTTGTAATTCAGCCACAATGGAGGGTTTAGACCAGGGGTGTCCAAACCTGGTCCTGGAGGGCCGGTGTCTTGCTGAGTTTAGCTCCAACTTGCTTCAACACACCTGCCAGGAAGTTTTTAGTATTTCTAGTAAGAGCTTGATTAGCCAGTCCAGGTGTGTTTGATTAGGGTTGGAGTTAAACTGTCCAGGACCGAGTGTGGACACCCCTGATTTAGACAATAAACTGTTGTTTTAAGGTCATGCCAGAGGACCTCAATTGAACTCAGGTCTGGACTTTGACTAAGCCACTCCAAAGTCTTAATTTTATTTTCCTTCAGCCATTCAGAAGTGGACTTGCTGGTGTACTTTGGATCATTGTCCTGCTGCAGAACCAAAGATTGCTTCAGCTTGAGGTCACAGCCAGACATTCTCCTTTAGGATATTTTGTACACAGCAGCATTAATGATTTCATTTTTAATAGCAAGTCTTCCAGGTTTTGAAGCAGCAAAACAGCCCCAGACCATAACACTACTACCACCACATTTTACTGTTGGTATGATGTTTTTTTTTTCTGAAATGTGGTGTTACTTTTATGCCACACATAATGGGACACACCCCTTCCAAAAAGTTCATCTTTTGTTTTATCAGTCCACATAGTATTTTCCCTTGGTGAAAAGTCTTGGGGATCAAGATGCTTTTTGACAAATCTGAGACATGCCTTTATGTTCTTTTCGCTCAGCAGTGGTTTTTGTCTTGGAACTCTTGGAAACACATTTGCCAAGTCTCTTTCTTATGGTGAAGTCATGAACACTCACCTTAACTGAGGCAAGCAAGTTCTGTAAATGTTGTTGTGGGATCTTTTGTGACCTTTTGGAGGAGTTGTCGGTGCGCTCTTGGGGTGAATTTGACTGGCCAGCCACTCCTAGAAATGCTCTCCACTGTTCTATGTTTTTGCTATTTGTAGATGACTTTCACTGTGGTTTGCTGCAGTTTCAAAGCTTTAGAAACTGCTTTATAACCTTTTCCAAACTGATATCAATAATTTTCTTTCAAATTTCTTTCTATCTCAGCATGATGACTAGCTTTAAGGAGCTTTTGGTCTACTTCTTTTTGTCCTATTAAAGGGATTTCATGATTGCAAACAAATGTAGCAGATCAGGCATGGGTGTGGTTAAACAATTAACTCAGTAATAGTAATAAACCAGATTTTTTAACTGGGGGGCGATATATACAGTCAGGTCTAAAAATATTGGGACTTCGACACAATTCTAACAATTTTGGCTCTATACACCAACACAATGGATTTGAAATTAAATGATCTGCTCATTGTAATTGGGATAATGAGGGAATAACACACCTGGCCATGGAACAGCTGAGAAGCCAATTGTACTATTATGCTGCCGTCACACTAGAGTTTTTGTGTGCGAAATTCTGTTGTACGGCGCTGTGAAAAGGGGCGAGGTTAAACAAGATGATTAGACATTTAAAAAAGTGAGCAATTGGTCCATGTTTTAAATTTCTTTTCAGAGAGGTCATGTTTTAATCTTCAATTGGTCTCAGGCAATCATGTGATGCGATTTCGCAGGTCAGAGTTCACCAAGCTTGAACTTTCCAAAGCAGCGAACTGCAAAACATGTCGCACAAGCTTGCGTTTCTGGTCTGCACATTCGTGTGCATATGACTGGAAATCTATGGGGAGAAAAGTGCAGTGTGATCACAGCTTTACTTTTGGTCCCTTAACAGGTGGAAGGCAACTTTTGCAAACCTGATTTGGATGTAAATATATATATATATATATATATATAGTGTGTGTGTGTTTGTGTGTAAATTAAACAGTATTACAGTAAGTCATGTAGAACTTTTTGCTGCATTTCGCAACAGAACAGGCCATACACACATGGCTGTTTGACACTATTCTCTGCACCCACAAAGTCAGGACCAGAGATGCTCAAATCTCCAAGGGCACATCACACCATCCAAAAGTTTTCAGAAGCAGAAGTTTTATTTCCATTTAAACGATAACCTCTCTTCCAGTCCTTACATAGGTGCTGAAAAAAACACGCACGGTTTACATAAGCAGTGTGAAAAAGGCGTTATTCTCATCCAGTACTTCAGAGTTTGTCACTGGGACATAAATGAAATGCTCCTGAATGAAAGTGAAACTGCGTAACTGCAGATGAAGTCAACAAATGAATAATGAAACTCCAAAGGAAATGTTGGAAAGCGTGGTGATGTAATGACGTTAATCAATCTATGTACAATAACATGTAAAACGGGAACATGAAAGAAACATTTCAAAAGCAACATATATAAACACGTTAATCATATTTTATTGATGTTAATTAAATTGATTACTGATGTCCATGTAAACATCACATCTCATAATTATGTAAATTTTAAATAAATGATTTTGATTTTTGATAATACATACACATTTCTAATTATCATATATGATAAAATATAGTAAATGTTTAAGAACTATATACATATATTGATATTTGTTTACTCTGTTTTACATTAGAGAGTCAACATCCATTTGTACACAGCATCCGTTTCTCTTTTGACAATGGGATTTTCCCAAGCTCCCACTGACAAATTACTTGTGGAAACAATCTAAATATATCCACCTGCTCCTGAAGAGGTGGAATCCTTACTGCAGCTAATGGAGCTCCTCCTTTCATACAGATTTATGATGCATGCACATTATTTATGCTGTCTGCAGGTAGGGGGATGATGAGACATGGTGTTGTCAGCTACGCTACTTTGATTGTAGTAAAACAGGGAAACATTGACTTTGTCTTGTTAGTAAAATTTATTTCCCCCCAAATGACAATTCTTTAAGTAGAAGCTAGGCAGCCGGCCAGGGCTGTGTGTCATACATTGCCATTTGCGAGCATGGTGCATATATTTTAAACTGTTTTGTAAGGATTGTAAAGGCATAGATCTTCCCTTTGCATCCCCACTATAATGAACAGGCCTGTCTGAACTAATTCAAATTTGGCATTTTGCATTGAGAGAAGGGGGAGAGGCAGCAAGAGAGAGACTTCATCAGGGCCTCATGGTCAGAGGACTGTGATTATTGTCAACTCTGCATACATAGCTCTACCCGGCTGGTCCCCGCAGGCCAATCAATAGAAATGCATCTGTATGTTCAGAGGAGGCAGAGCGCTGTTATGCCCACCATAAACAGGGTGGAGTTCTGAGCTTGGCTGAAATATAATGCTTTGTGCAAAAGGCATTCATCAGCTCCATGCAGAAATCAATTGGAAGATGAGGAAGAATTATTGCTTTGACATGCAACAGCAGCCGTGCATATGTCTGGATCACAAGACGTGATGAGGGCAATTTCACACTATGTCTGAGAGTTTCTGCAAGATTCTGTGTCTTTCTATCTGTATATTTATTTGTCTATATGTCCATCTTTGTCTTTCTGTCTGTCTCTCTTTGTCTCTGTCATGCTGTATAGGTGAATTGGGTAAACTACATTGTCTTTAGTGTATGTGTGTGAATGAGAGTGTATTGGTGTTTCCCAGTGATGGGTTGCAGCTGGAAAGAAAAACATATGCTGGATAGGTTGTCGGTTCATTCCGCTGTGGTAACCTCTGATTAATAAAGGAACTAAGCTGAAAGAAAATGAATGAGTGAATATAAATAAGCCAAGGCTCAAAACTGTCCAATGGTGTGACTGTCTCAAGCATAGTTAAATGAATTACAGCTCATTTAAATTAATAAATACGTCAGGCCTATAATTTAATAAATGTCTTTTTTAGTAAATATTTTTATGACAATTTGCATTTGTACAATGTTATTATTAGCATTATTATGTATTATATGCATGTTTATATTAGCTTTAATAAAAACAAGTTTACATTTGTCTACCTGTCGGGTTTTGGAGACGTATGCATCCCTATATGGGGCATAAGAATAGGAACTGTGTTTAAATTTGACAACACTTTGTTATTATTGTTCATTTATTCGTTTGCAGAAAATTAGAACTGTGTTTAGAAATAATCTTGAAACAAATCTTTGCCTTTAACAATCTAATTTAAATGTGTGGGCTGGATGGATGTCTTCACTGGAGTGAGTTTCCACCGTTTCCTTATCCACAAAAGTAAAGGAGTAAAGTAAAGAGTAAAAGTAAAGTAAAGAGTGAGTAAAGAGATTGAATGGAGGAGGCTTGTTCTATATCTTGTGCTGATGATGGTCTGTTTAACAGTGAAGCATTCAGTTTTTACACTTACAAAGTCTGCCATTGTAAATAACAAATCCGCCATGGCGGGATGCAACTGACTCTTAAAGGGAATGGGAAATGAAATTGATTGGTTTAATGCATGTTATGCTCAAAACACACCCGTAACTAATTAATAAAATAAGCACAACTCTGTTAGACCATTCGCTGGGGCGCAAAGTGTATTTTTACTTCCTCATAATAGCAAAAGTGGATTCAAACATGCCCTTAATGTTTTGCACCATCCACTGTAGACTTTGTGCCTAAATCGTTAAAATAGAGCCCACAATGTGTTATTCAATCTGTTTGTTTTACTTCAAGAAGGTAGCAAGTGCAGAGGACAAGCTGTGTGTGCGGGTGTGTTTGTATGTGTGTGTGTGTGTGTGTGTGTGTGTGTGTGTGTGTGTGTGTGTGTTCTCTACAAAATACCAGTACTTCATTACCTCAAACATACTAACATATTGGATTTGAGCATTTCAATTCTCTGGACATCAGATTTATTTTTTCATTGTGCTGTGGTAACGTGTTTAGCTGATCTATAAACATTATTATTTAAAACAAGACTCTTTATGGATTGCTTATGAGGCATGCTTAGCACTAGATTGATTTGACCTTTCCGTGATGGCTGTTCAGGAGAAAAAAACATAATCCTTGCCCTTTTTACCTATGTTGTCAAATTTTTCTGATAAACTTACTGGGATTAGATATACTAGCTAAAAGAAAAAAAGGAAACTTTGTGAAACATTTCTTATGCTAATGCCTAATAAATAATTATGATCATAGTCATAATTTTAAACAAGACATGTTTGTTTTATTAAATTGAATTAATAACAAATAAAAATCAGTTGAATTATTTAGTAATTTAAATAAGTCTGGCTGTTGATTTTAATCCATTAACTAACATTTATTAATGAGACCTTATTGTGTAGTGTTACCTATTGTACTTTAGAATCCTTTTGCAATTTAATTTGGTTGAAAATGTTGTTTACATTGAGAATGAGAATACAATAATGCAACAAACAAAAAGTTTTGTTTTTATACCTGTTAAAGTATCCTTTTTTGCAGCTTACGTCAATATTCTGATAATCCTGTATACCATAATAAAAGCTTCCGCAATTAATCTTGACATTAGTCATAAGACTAATACATTTTTTTTTACAAATTTATGCATATTTTACAACAATCCTTTTGCAACCCAGGCCCATTCTGAAAATGCACCGCTATATACATTTCTGGAGAGCACCAAATATGTCCCAGGAGCTATGTTTTTTTGTAGTTTTTGTTTTCGCAAATCCATCAGAGACCGCTGTGTATGCTTTTACAGATCTCAAATTTCTCCCCCATTCACATCTGCTGTTCTTGCATAAATCCGCCAGAGGCTGCTGTCGACTGACTGTCTGACTGACTAACTGACCGATCGACAAACCCACCCTCCTCCTTCCCTAAACCCAACCAATAGTGCTTTCAAAAGCACTGATTGACCAGTGCCCATGCACTTCCCTAAACCCAACCGACAGTTTGTCTGCCTGATTTTTACCACATTTTCAGAGTTTACCCCATTCTCACCCTGTTATTTACTTGTTTATTTAATTTTTTGGCTTCTGATTTTGTCCTACCCATTTTCTGGAACCAAAACCAGACTCAAGCCCTGTTGTTGTGGTTAACTCCTCTCTGCGTCTTAAGTCCGCCATTGTACATGGCAAGCTACTGGACAAAGCCATCCATACAAAGATAATCGGTCAGCTGGTACGCGCGAAAAGGAACGGCGTCATACCACCCGTAGCATTTGTTTTAAGGATAAAATGCAGTCGTACGTACTTTTGGCTACATAATTTGTGATCTCCAGAAATGTATATAGAACTACGTTTTCAGAATGAGCTTATGTTGCCATTTTAAATGCAGTGTAATCATTCATTCATTCATTTTCTTTTAGGCTTAGTCCCTTTATTAAGCTGTGGTCGCCACAGTGGTATAAACCACCAACTTATTAATTAACAATTAGATCTGAAGCAGTGATCCTATGTGGATCATACAATTCTAGGCAATAGTTCATATCTCTTTGAGAAACAAACACACATGTACAGGCAAAACAAAATTAATACTCAAAGCTTAGTCAGTCTGTGAAAGAAAGTGAACAATTACAGAATTATTACCTTTAATCCTGAGAAGGTACAAAAAGAGTGACATCATAGACCCCTTACAGCTTTTTTTTATTCACTAGGCAGATCTTAGTGTTTTATGCATAAACATTTCACACAGTGCTTTATGTATGTATGCACATGTTATTTTGCAAGTGCTTGTGCATCTGATGTGTGTGTCTTTATTCTTGTTTCTGTAGTTTGTTTAGTTTAGTTACACATAGTATAATGACATGGGTATGACATGAGTGTTACTTGGTGGTTTAGAAAGAATTTTAACAAAAACTAAATTTAAATGTTAAATGTTGAAAGTCCCTGTTAGGTATGATTTTTAAGCCTTTAAATTTATGAGAAGACTCTTAAAAATCATGCTTAATGGGGTCTTTTAACATTCAAATTTGCCACAAGTTTCTTATGAGTGTTGGGTTTAGGTGTAGAGGTAGAGTAATTAAAATACATTATGCTAATGGAAACCACATATACAAGTGTGTGTGTGTCTGTGTGTGTGTGTGTGTGTGTGTGTGTGTGTGTGTGTGTGTGTGTGTGTGTGTGTGTGTGTGTGTGTGTGTGTGTGTGTGTGTGTGTGTGTGTGTGTGTGTGTGTGTGTGTGTGTGTGTGTGTGTGTGTACTGGTTTTGGTGGTTTACAAGGAATTTGTATAATGACATTGGTATGGGGCGACGCGAAGGCGCAGCAGGTAGTGCTGTCGCCTCACAGCAAAAAGGTCGCTGATTCGAGCCTTAGCTGGGTCAGTTGGTTTCTCTGTGGAGTTTGCATGTCCTTTTTTTATGCACACATACACTTATTTAACAACAAACTTTACATGCCAATTTGCACATAACACCTGCACATAGTATGTTGTATATAGTAATACACCTGTACATACACTTGTCAATTTTGTATATTGCATTCACTACTTTTTAAAATATATTTATTATCTGTTTTTTTTTTTAGTCCTCTGTAATTCTGTTGCACTGTAGAAGCTCTGTCACGAAAACAAATTCCTCGTATGTGTGAACATACCTGGCAATAAAGCTCTTTCTGATTCTGATTCTGATTCTGACTCTCACATTCGCATGGGGTTCCTCCAGGTTTCCCCCACAGTCCAAAGACATGCGGTACAGGTGACTTGGGTAGGCTAAATTGTCCGTAGTGTATGAGTGTGAATGAGTGTGTGTGGATGTTTCCCTGTACTGGGTTGTGGCTGGAAGGGCATGCGCTGCGTAAAACATCTGCTGGATAAGTTGGCGGTTCATTTCGCTGTGGCGACCCCAAATTAATAAAGGGACTAAGTCGAAAAAAAATGAATGAATGAATGACATTGGTGTGAACAATTAAGGTTTATGAGGACATCCCTTGTGTCCTTGTAATTAAAAGTGCTTAAAAAGCATACTTAATGCTTAAAATTTGCCACAGGTTTCCTGTGAGAGTTGGTTTTAGGGGTAGGGCTATATAATAAGCAGTTTTTACTGTATTAAATACATTACTCTTATGGAGAAACCTCGTAAACCACCAATACCAACATGTGTGTGTGTGTTTAGATATGCATACTATGGATTGATGCGGCCTCGTCATTGAAAGGTCTGCTCCGTTGTCTCATCATGATAATTAAAATCAAGCTCATAAACATTATTGACTCCTGTGCTGCATCTGCTTCAACTCCAACGACTTTGCAGGTTTGTAAAAATGCTTCTTAAAACAAGAAATACTGCATATTAAGGCCACATATTTCCTGTTTATGTCATACATTTAGATGTGGTTAAGTTATCCTAATGTGCAATAAAACCTGCAAAAGAAATCTGTAATCCACTTTGGAAAATTGCTTACGATACAGTGTTTAACATGATCACTGAAAAGAGCTTTTCGGAGGCGGATGCCAGGTTTATTGTGTCATAATTTAACCATACCTCAATGCAAAGGCAGTAAATATAAATTTATTAGTCGCATACTTAAACGGGCAGACCTCTGCGAGACAGGGGTCTAATAAGAGCTTAGACTGGAGCATGTTGCTTTGTTGGCTGCCTCTGAAAGCAGAGATGTCTCCGCTATGAGAGATGTCTGGTCTACATTAGGCCTACTTTGACGCTATAATTGACAGTTCCGGGTAAATGGTTTTAATCAGAGTTCAGTGTGTCTCAGGCTAATTCCACAGGAAAGCATCAATAAAGAGATCTGAGTGAGGGTGTAATCTGGTATGGATTACGTTTCAGACGGTGGGCTGTCACTCTTTCATTCTGAAGGAGTGTTGACTGTACTATTATTTAAGCGGGTTTACTGTTGTGCACACTTAGAGAAGGAGTTGTGAACTGTAAATTGGGGTGTTTAGTGTCAGCAATAGCTGGAATGGGTGCAGGGGAGAGTGTGCAGCATTGAAATATTTTAAAGCCCATATTATTGTATTAGAACTACTAAATTTCAACAAACAAATAATAAATACTTGACCAACTGAAATAAAGTCATCTGCTTGTACAGAACGAAGAAAATGTTTCGGTTTAAAATAGTGGCTGCTATTGTTAGCCAAAAAGCTGTAATATTGATATCAAATTCAAACAGTGTAAGTATTTATAATCTTTTAGATTTTATTCATTTATTTATTTGTTTGTTTTAATATTTAGATACAATCTATGAGATATAAATTAAATGATTAAAAACCTATCTCTGTCTGTCTAACTGTCTGTTAATGGACTGAATGTTGCAGAAACCACAGATAGATTTTTTTATAGAAATTTCTATATTTAAAAAATATATACACAATATTTATCTAGATATTATTACCGTTTATATTATTATACTTACTTACTTAGTCCCAGGGTTGTTTATATTGAAGTTGATGTTTAGCCACACCATGTTAAAGTTTTGTAACATCAAATTTTTATGAGGTGGGTCATTAGCCCAACGCTCAACCCCCAACCTGGAGGACCAGGACATAAACACACTACAAACAATTTAGTTTACCCAATTATCTATAGCACATGTCTTTGGATCGGAGAACATGCAAACTTTGCAAACATGCAAACAGCTTGGGCTCGAACCAGCGACATTCTTGCTGTGAGGCGACAGCGCTACCCACTGCACCACCGTGCAGCCCTGTTTATACCATTATAACTTACAAAATGAGTTGCAGTTGTTATTACTATTACATTTGGCAAATTAGTGACTTGGATTTATACATTTTTTGATATTCTTACACCCTATTGAAAATAATGTTTGTGGCAGGCCTGTTCTTATGAATGACATTGTGTGTATACAAATTGGCCACTAATTCACTGAAACACTCCTAAAGGGTACATGTTCCTGTGAGAATAACTGAATATAAATCAAATGAAGGAATATAAATGGCAACTGAAATATTGCATTACATCTTGTGACCTTCCAACTTCTGCAATTCAAGATTAAAAGATAAATTAATATCCATAGATCTTTAAAAAAATATGCTCTCTGCTGTTCTGTCATCTGGGAAACTTTCTTGAAGATCTGGGCTGAGTTTTTTGATCATGTCTCAATCTATTCCCCATCTGCTTTGTGTATGTGTGAGAGGAAAAAAAACACAGGGATGCTCAAAGAAATGCCAGGTCCCAGTTTTGTTCAAGCTTTCCATGACATTATTTGTCACAGACTAAACATCTTAGAACAAAGTCCAATCCCAATTCTGTTTTTTTAACCCTACCTTGTCCCCTTGGCCCTTGAAACAGAGCACGAAGGGGAAGGGCTTCAATTTTACCATTAAGAAATGGGACAGCGCTACAACACCTGCACACGTCATTAGAGGTGTGAACCTACACTGGTCTCACAGTTCGGTTCGGTTACGATTATCATGCCATTGATTTGGTTCAATTCGATATCTTGGTGCATCATGGTGTATTGACAATGCTTTCCATACACAGTTTTATTGTTGTGTAGGGGGGGTAAGGGGGTGGTTCGGATGAGCAGCACTCCTGCCCATTTTAGTAGGGCACTTTATATCCCACACTAAAAGGGACATGTGCACTTCACAGGTTGAGCCCTATCTGTGCACGTGCCTGTATGCAGGAGTTATTATTATAGATTATAGGTTTTTTAAATATTTTTTTTTGTAAAGCATGAAGGTAAAACATGAACGCCGTTATGAATGTATAAAAAATGTGCTTGTTTGTCGTAAAAAAATTGTAATAAAGACAAAAAATACTAATTTGTGCATCTCCTGACTTCCGTGTGCACCCATGTTGTCGTTGTGCATTCTGGAAAATTTCCGTACATCTCAGTTTCAAGGGCTATCAAGTCCTTTCCCCTTAGCTCTACACCTTCAAGCTAAAGAGAATTGGGGCACCGCTACTCCTTCAAGTGAACGCGCAAAACGAGGGGTAGGGGATAAAGGGAAGGGCTAGAATTGTGATTCGGCCCGTGTCTGAATACATGCATTTCAGAACATTTAATGGTCTGTTAAGAGCTTTGAAATGTGCATTTTTGGTCTTTGTGTGACATAATATAAACTAAAACATGAAGACTGAGGCATAGATTAGCCCCTCCCCTTTTAAAAAACAGCCAATAGCATTTTGTCATCCCAGTTCTGATAGTCATTGAGCTCAAGATAATCAAATGAAAAGCAAATGAGAAGTGTCTTGAAGGGGACGGGACATGTCAGATAGTATAAAGCAGGGGTGTCCAAACTCTGTCCTGAAATGCCAGTCTCCTGTTGAGTCCCCAACTTACTTTAACACACCTGCCAGAAAGTTTTCTAGTATATGTAGTAAGAGCTTGATTAGCTGGTTCAGGTGTGTTTGATTAAGGTTGGAACTAAACTCTCCAGCACACCGACCCTTTAGGACCGAATTTGGACACCCCTGTCAGAAAGCATTTGATTGGTCAGAAAAAATAAAATAAAACGTTAATCCATTTAGGCAGAAGTGACAAACTGCAAGATTTGGGTGTTTATAATATCTTCTAAATGTGAATTTTTATTGTTTTGGGTCCACTAAATTATAGATATCCTTAAGACTGACATTAACATCTAAAAAAAACTATATTTTGATCACATGGAGAGTTTAATGTTTAGCAGAAGAGGCTTTAGCAATGGTCTACATTCCTGCAGTGCATAAGCTCATGGACTCGTGAGCTGTGGCCTGTGAAACTTGTCATGCTGCAGTCATCACTAGAGGCACAGGTGGGTTACACACACACACACACACACACTGTCATACACAAGCTATTAGCCATATATCATTCCCAAAACAATTTGAAAACAATTAACGCTGAGCCAGGCTGTCACTGACTAAGGCAAACTCAGTCACCGTGCAGAGCACACAATGTAATTACTGTGTATCTAACTATTGAGCCTTGTCATGCATTAAATTTGCCTCTTTCTCATTGCGTGTGGCTTGTTGTGTGTGCGCATGTGTACGTTTTTGGGGGAAAAAGAAAAAAAAGCTGCTCTAGAAAACCAACTGGACATCACTGATGATGAAGGGTATTTTTTAATAAAGTTTAAAATAAATATTTCATCACGGAAAGGGAAAGGAACAAAGAAAGGTGATCTGTATTATGCTACATTTATTTATGCTCTCTATTGCAGAGGTTGTCACAGAGGAATGAACCGCCAACTATTCCAGCATATGTTTTACACAGCGGATGCCCTTTCAGCCTCAACCCAGTTTTGGGAAACACCCATACACTCATTCACTTATACACTACGGAAAATTTTATTTTATCCAATTCACCTGCACTGCATGTCTTTGGACTGTGGGGGAAACCAGAGCACCTGAAGGAAACCCACACAAACACAAGGAGAACATGCAAACTCCACACAGAAATGCCAACTGGCCCAGTCGGCGACAGTGCTAACCACTGAGCTCCCTAATCTAAATAATATATACTGTATGTAGATATTTCCTTTTAGATCTATGTCTTCTTCTTGTCAAAGGCAACACTTAAAATAAGAAATACTGTATATAATGTGCCCATCACTAATTATAATGGATTGTCTTTTGGCACTTCCAGCTGTGTTCTTTACATCAGGTGAAGACATGGTGTAAACATTAGGAAAGAGTAGATGAATTTCAATCATTTTCAATTTCTCAAAGTTAGAGATTGTTCATTTGTTTATTTTGTTTTGTTTTACTTTATCTTATTTTTTTAAACGGGACACATTTCTATGTAGGCTTTTAGAGATTTTGAAACTAAAAGATGATGCTGATACTGGATATTTTTTGAGTTGCAATTTTTACCATGTCTTTTTATGTTTGTCTGTGCAGATAATTTGTTGTCTACTGACTGAGAGTTTATTTTTGCGTATCAGTATTGTTGAGAGGACAGTTTTGAATATTTAGTTATAACTGTAAAGCACAAATATATTTGTGATCTTTACAGACAAAAAAAACAAAAAAACTTGTATCCATTGGACTTGAATGCTTTCTCATTAGATTTCTTAAGGCTGTTTAGTGCTTGTCTGATCGCAGCTGGTCATTGAGTAAACAAATTTGCTCTAAGATCTCTTTGTCTAAGATCTCTGTCTTTTTAACTAAGCTTAGAAGTTGTCCATGTGGCTTGATATTTCGTTCAGGCTTCCCTGTTTTTGATGTTTAATATGCAACAGAATAGCAGCACTTATCAGTTAACTAGCGCCAGTACAGCTTTTTTAGGTTTAGGTGAACCATCTGGAGAAAATTCATAAAATGTGACCATATAGTTACTGTTTGAATCTTTGTAATTGATTGTTTTATAACATTTACATTAATAAGTGTGTAATAATAGACTGTAATTTAAACAACAAGTAGAAATACATGACTTCACAATAATATATGTATTTATTTATTTATACATATTTTTTTGCTTTGCTCATTTTTTGAGGTGTGAGAGGTGAAAAGTCAATAGTCTGCCCTGGGCCAACCATTTTATAAATCTCTTTGCAAAACATCGGTCTCTTCAGTGACTCTGCCAGTCTGCTGTAGGTCTTATGCAAGCACTGCTCTTTGAAGCTGCTTGGCTGCAGACAATCCTGTTGTTTTGGCCCAAACAGGAACTGAGGTCAGGCCTGGCACCAGCAGGCCCCGCTTGCATAACCAGAGGGAGCCCTTTGGATAAGCTCTTTATGCATCTTCTGGACCAAATCTTGTAAAACACACCTATATACACCAAGCTGTTTTCTCACAAACACTGCTCTGGTAACTTCAGTGAATGCAGAATCTCATTCTTTTGTAACCTTCTCTAATCTGTTTTCCTGATTCATGTTTTCCCCTTTTTGTACTTTTTGCTGTTATACAATCTTGTTAAATAGTGAAGCAAATACATGAAAATAAAACCTTAATGAGTAGTTTAGCAAAAGCATAATAGTTTAACAAAAGTGCTTGTTGATATTTGAAAACGTGTCCATCAGATCAGAGTGATATGCAACTAAAACAGGGAAATAGTATCTAAAATTATATTGAAATCTATGCAGTATGACAAGAGATTCGCTGTTGTGATATGTTAAACGGCAAATTCCTTAAAGATATTATGTAAATGTAATACGTAGAGATGCCGAAGTCACATTTTAATTACAAACGTTCAAATAAGAAAGCAACAGACATCCATATTGCAATCAGTTATTTGTTTATATAATTTATTAACAGTAGTTGTTTGTTAAAATTGAATCAGCCAAAAAATATATTTGTGCATCCCTAAGTAATATGTGTATACCATTAGGGCTGGGTGATAAACACGGTATCGGTACTCATTGACCACCATTGTCAATACTGATTAAAAAAAAGTTTGGTATACAGTTCTGGTATAAAGCGATATAGTTTTATTCAAATGTGACTGCTGATAGGGACGATGTGCACATGATGTGCATGCATTTTCCAGGTACACCTAGTTAAAAAACATCTGAACTCATCAGATTGCCTTGAGCGCACCGCGATTTATGTAACTTGAACTAACCAATCTGCTTTGTATGTTGATTTCAGTAATAATGGCAGACTAATTACCTCAGACAAAGCACACCCAAACACTGCAGTGCTTTTTACTTTTCTCCATAAACGTTGTCTGTTTGTCATCGGGAGAGCACGAGCGCAAAGCTCACAAAAAATTGTGAAGGAAACCACGCTTTGTGCTTTTGGGCCAGTTTTGGGTTGCGTCATTGTCACTTCAGGTCAGAATAACAACACACGTGAAAATGAGTGCCGTAGCAAGTAGCAGTGAGGAGATTGTAAATAAAGGATGTAAGGATGTCGCCAGAGTGGCTTTTTGTTTTTGTTTTTTTTCTTGTGCATTCCAGCCACTAGCACCAGCCACTTTAGCATGTAATGTTGTGATTCATTTTAAGAATTTGTAATGTTGCAATATGTATTTATATGTTGAATATCAATATGTATTATTGAATTATGATGGCTGACTCATTTACTTGAAAGCTCAGATTTGATTATCATAATTTGTGTTGTTGACAGAGTTTGAGATTTACTGTATCATTATTATTCACACCCTAAAGTTTGCTTTAATTGTTCAGCATTTACACTTTACCATTGCACATACTTTGTACACATTTTATTTATTAAGTTTAAGAGTCCCTTTAACACATTCATTTTATTATAAAGAGATGAGATATTTTGTTTAAATATTTTTGTTTTTGACTATTAAAACTATTTGACTTACTAATGTTGGTAAATGAAAATAAAGTGGTTAAAAAATCATACTATTTCTAAATGTATTGTTAAAAAATATTCAATAATTAACAATACAGAATTACATGAAACATGATATCATGATAATTGTTTTTGCAACATTGACCCCCAGAGCTATATGCTATGTTATTTTCTGTGTCAGAAAAAGTATAATTACTCACATGTATTTAGGGAGAAGACAAAATGGGGTATTTTCACACAGCAATGGTGAGCTTAATTTATAAATTGCATTTTCATAGCATTTCTGATTTTTTTATCTACATACATATACAATTGTCAAAATAATTCTTGTTCACACAGATGTGAGAAATTAAAAAAAATGTTGTATTCTGTATAATCAGTGTTTCCTCTAGGATTTTTCCAGCTGTGGTGGCAGGCCTTTTACACAGATCTTCTAACTACCTATGGCGTTATTTCAATGACATATGTCATGAGTGCAGTATTACAAGTCGAGATTGCATTTTTGTAATACGAGCATGCAAATCTTTGCTTCCACACTGATTTCCTCTGTTCATGCACAAAAAGTCTTGCACATCCTCAAATATACGCTGCTCAAGTGCAGATTTTTTTGTGTGTGCTCTCAAATAAACCCTGCTAAAGTGTGATTCAGTGCATTTATGTAACAAGTATGTCTCCAACATTTATTTGATTTGCTAGGAAGATTTATAAATGTCTCCAATAGACCTACAGAATGGCATTGTATGCAGAACCATAGACCTTTATCTACTGTATAAATAAAGTATAATTACGGAAACTGTGTTCATCATAACTTAAAAGCTATGTCATGTTTGCTGGCCTCATGTATCGCGCAGCCCTGTCAGTAAGACAGTCAGTCAGCATTTAAAGGGGTAAACAAATAATGCACAGCACTACTATGATTCACTTACATTTTAATACGTTTTGGTGCGATTATAACCCGCTATAAACAAAAAGAGTGAGAATGAGAAGCTGTAATGTATCCGTGGCGGGAATGAATTTTGGTGTGGCGCCACGCCATGGAAGAATGAAAGTAGCAGAAACCATGTATAATAACACTCCTGTTTTGTTTGTCAAGTAAATACAGTATGCCTCCCTAGACTGAACACAATAGGGCTGTGCGATTTGGGAGAAATATCTAATAGTGATTTTTCTAACAGATATTGCGATTGCAATTTAATTTTGTAGTCAAGATTCAGCTCAATAATATGTATCGTAGCTTGCAGTGATTGTTAGTTAAAAAAGAAACTGAAAACATATAAACTTGCTCCAACATTGACTAGATTGAGTGTCATTGGCAATACTTTCAGTTGATTTTTTTTGCAAGACACTCATATAGCCGCCTGTGGTGCTTTTTTAGGTGCTGATCATTGTATTTCCTCGTGATGTGGCAACAATTCTTCGACAGCTCTTACAAATTACCTGTTTTTGTGCTGTGTCTGTGACTTTGAAATCAAAATATTCCCATATTACCTTTGTGTGGTTTTTCTTTGATATTAATTCGTCTGTTAATGCTTCTGAAGCGGCAGAAGCCATCATCCCCCTCGTTCGTGCTTTCCTGTTTGTTTTATTATTGTTGGTGTCCCACTTAGTCTGGTTGCGCAATTCTGATTGGGCAGAACGAATGTGTCCTCACTCAATTGGCTAGTAAGGCAGTCACATATTTTCTCTGGGCAGGAGAAATTAAATAATACTTATATATTTCATATCGCAGCATCTTGCGATAAGCTAATCACAACATTTCAAATCATGATTGTGATTTCATTTTGATTAATCATTTAGAACGCCAGTTTTGTTTGTTTTTTTCTTTCTTTTTTTTGTGATTTACAGAGAGATATAAAACTTTTAAACCAATTTTCAAAAGTTTACATGTTCAGGTCCCCAAAATGAAACTGCCAAATTAGTTGCCAATTCTTATAATACATTTTTCTTTTTGATTAGAAAATGTTGTTCTCTAAACCCCCCCTAATGGGTGTTAACACCACATGATATTTTTAGAGTCATTACATTTAGAAACATTTTCAAAACATGAAAACTGCATGAAACCAGCATTTTGGATAATTGTTTACAACATTTCCAAAAACTATTATGTATGCACTTTTGTCACAAACAACCACTTAGTAACATCCTAGCAATGCTACTACTACCCAGTGTAGGTTAGCAGTCATAATCAACACTCCACTCGCAGTCTCCCTAAGTATGATGCTTCTTTAAATGACTGTTAAATGAAAGCTTGAATAATAACTTAAAGCTTGGGAAAGTTACATGTCTGGCTTACAGCTTGAGATTTTCTTTTTGGGTCTTTATGTGAGCATGTACGTTTACTGTTGGCTAATCGGTAGCTCTCAAAGAGCACCCTCAGCTCACCTGGGGGCTCCCAATCCTATTAGCCTAACTGTCCTGATGGCACGCATTGGGAGACTGCGGCGTTTGATCACTGGCGCTTAGTCGAGAGAGTTGTTTTCCGGCTGATAAGTGTGGAGGGAAGAGAGAGCTTTAAAACTACAGACTTGGCAAACTGATCTCCTTAACTCTCGTCAGAAAGAAGGAGAGTTCAGCACCCCACCTCTAGTTTTGACACCCCTGTGCGGTTGGAGGTCTTTAAAGTGCTGATAGTGGCTGAGAGGCGTGACGCCGCACATTACTCTGTAGCTGTGTTTGCTGAGTGTGTGTAAAATGTGAGGCTGGTAGTTGTATGTGCACCATATCATCTGCTTCATCGCGTGTGTGTGTGCTTGTCATCTGGGTCATTCCTGATATGCAGTATATGTTCATGCTCATCATATACCTTAATATATAAGATACTATATTGACACATTTTTCAAAAGATGGAAATAATATGTTTGTTTTATCATGTAAAAATTTGTCACATCAAGGATTGAGGTTAGTGGGTCAATGTAACAAAGTCCAGCTAATAAGAATCATGAAGGTTAACCTCACACTTCTCACCAAAAGAAGCACACTAGCATAGGCACTGGATGATAACCGTTTACAAGGTATACCGCGGTTTGGAAAAGTCAAGCTTTAAAAAAAAACAGCTAAATATTCAGCTATACCATTCCTAAAGTATGTGAAAGATTTTTTTATTTACGTTTTTAGTTTTTTAGGACAACAGTACCTCCATCAGAAAAGATATCCCAAGATGCCATGTTAAGTGCTAAAGAAATCTGTGTTTTTGAAACTAATGAAGACAGGAGAAGTCAATGATTCATTTGAATTATTCAACCTAACATGTTTACTGTCCAAAATATTTTAAATGTTTCTTATCATAACATATACTGTGTTCAAAGGGGAGAAAAGTTTTTGTTTTTTACCCAGACATTTAAAAAGGACATATGTTGGGGAAGTAATTACAATACCGTGAATATTGTGATATTTTTATCCAAGGTTATCATACTGTCAGAATCTTATATCGGCATATGTCTACACTAGCATGTGTCCCTATTGACTGTTAGTATCCTTGTTAGCATGCCCCCTCTCTAGCCTTTTTGTCATGAGGTGTACCAGCCCCTTGAGATGCCAGTTAAAAACCATCTCAGGGTAACCCAAGGGGTGCCATAACTGGTACTTGAAGATATGATGCCAAAACTATGAGGCCTACAAGGTCTTAAGCAATTCACAATACACAAACTCTTCCTAATTATTGTAATGATCAGATCACTTCATCGAAAATGTATTATACACATAGACACCATCTTTTTTAAATGTACACTATATATTGTATAACATATACTAGGGCTGCACGATACTGGAAAAATTTGACATTGCGATATTTTATTTTGCTGCCATTTATATAGCAATATGAATACAATTACGGCAGATAACTTGAATAGCTCTATTTGGAATAAATTGGTTAACTTTGAAATATTCTTGTAGAGGAGTGAATCAAAAAAATTGCAAGAATAAATTAATAAGATCAACAAAGATAAAAGTGAAATAAGTCGACAGATATTCAGGTACAATTATATGATATGATATTTTGCCCTTGATAATGATAGATCATGATATCAGCGATATATCACAAGAAAACCATCCACAATATGTCATGATGTTTGTAAATGAAGAGGGGGAAATGCATCAAAAAGTTATAAGATGTATGTATGAAAAACGAAACTGTGTCACAATAAGATAATGGTCGATTATGGGATTACAATAGTCGCAGCTTCCGGTTCTTGCAGATTTAACTCTTTTTGATTGTTAATAATGTGCATTTTTTGTAAAGCTTTTTTTTTTTTGTAAGGATATTAAATAAACTTGAATTGAACATAGGAGTAAGGATAAGAAGAATTGAAACTACTGATCTAGAATATTGAATTTCAGTTGATACTTACAAATTGAGTGCAGAATTCCACTTTCTGTCATTTATAGACATGTTAGGTACTTTCCATTTGGTTTAATCTTTGCTGCGAAGTTACACCTTTTGCATCCTGCCTTTATGTCAAGCTGTCCCTCGTTTCTCTCTTTGTGTTTCCTCAGCCGGGGGAGTTGTAGTCAGGGTGGTCAGTAATGCTTTGTTCAGGCATTACTCTATTGGTAAGCACCAGTCTTCTCCACCCTGCTCGCTGCCTCAGAGACCCATGTGTTTCCAAATGCCTCTGGATGGAAAATCGAAGCACCGCTTCTCTGTTTATCAAGGAGCCATTCCGTCACCTCGGCTGGCTAAAACTCTCTACAAATTGGTGACAGCACCAACGCACACATACACACACTCACACATACACAGCAACGGAGTTGACTGAAAGCAGTTTGGGCTGTGTTCATTTTTATTACTAATGTCAGGAGAGAGGTGAGAGGTGGCTAATGCACACATACAGGCACTCTCACACTGAAAGCCTTTTTGTGTGGCACAGCCAAAAGCCTCGAGCACTGTCAAAACCACACAACACTGCTTGGGTTACTGATTTCCCATTGCGAAACAGGTAAAGTAAGAGAAATCAACAGTAAAGACAAGACTGAGATTGAGTAAAGTTAGTTTAGTCACAATTTAGAATCAGATTTCAATACATTTAAGTGTAGTTTATTTATAAACTAATTTCAAGAGGAGCACGCGCTTATGATTGATAGCAGCTGGTCCTCATTAGCTAACGTAGTATTCACTAATCAGAGGATTCCTAAATCACTGTAAATAACCAGAGTATCTTACCGTAGCCATCGTCGTCTTGAAGAATCTCCCCTTCCACCCCTATTTCTCCCATTTCCTTGTCAGGGCATCACAGAGGCCTCACAGCAAAAATGTTACTGACTCAGATCTTACCCGGCCAAGTCAGCATTTCTGTATGGAGTTTGCATGTTCTCCCCGTGTTTGCGTGGGTTTTCCCCGGGCTTTCTGGTTTCCTCCCACAGACCAAAAACATGTCACCTCTAAATTGATAAAACTAAATTGACATCGTAACAAGTGTTGAATCTAGTATTCACACTTCATAGCTGATTCATAATCTACATCTACCATTATCAAGTAGGGGGAGTTCTCGAGATCTCAAGGTTCAATTATCAAGGATCTCACAAGCTCAGGGCTCTCCCCCGGGACAGCATGCCAAACACTCTTTATAATCCATCATCAGCAAGGGCGAACTCTTGAAATGCACATGAAGATGCAAACTTTTGAAAACAGGTTTAATATAAGTACAAGTTTAAATA
>CAIGQZ010022722.1:853655-882475 GCA_903798205.1 Danio tinwini
TATATATAGCAGTATTGCATCCATATAAATGATAAAAATGTTTTTATTATTTATTAATTTTATTAATAATTTTATTAAGGATGTGCTGATTGATCTGCCAATAATCACTTTTTATGACTCGATTGGTATTTGCTAAACTTGGTCAATCTCATGAACCAATAGCAGTTAGTTTACAAGAAGAATAAGATGTGCATGCATATCCGGGTTATACCAATGTCCCTTTAAGACAAGTCATTTACTCACCAGCCATCTTTGAAATGCATCTCGGGCAGTATGCTCAGGCATTCTGTCTGAATAAGGAAATGTTAAATTCTCTGTTCACCAAGCTTATTATTACGTTATATATTTAGAACCACCAATAAAATTAAACAACCGTCTCATAGGTTTTGTTTCTTGAGCTAATGCGCATGCACACTCGAAAGGAACAAGATCACAACACTAATCTCATTTATGACTGTTCTACATTATCATCCTCTGCAGGGGCGGACTGGCCATCGCATTTGGTTATACATAGCAGTGTTACAACACCGGAAGACATAAATAATATGTGGCGACATGGGCACTAGTGGTCACAGTGGCTAAAAACTACAGATGTGGCACAAGTGTTGTTGCATCCATTGTTTTTAGCTGCTGTGATACAAGCCCCTGAAGTCTCATCCCACCTCGTGACCTTTCCCAGAAGCTCTGGGATTCTCCCACATATTCATAGATGCTCCATGATGCACACAAATTATATATTAAATTTAATAATTCTTATAGATGAGAGAGAATGAATAAGAGGAATGACACTTGTAAGGTTTCAAGCATAATATTGGTTAGATTAAAGCACAGTAAAGATCTCTCTTGTTGGAATCGTTGCATGCGTTCATTCCATCCGCTCTCATTGAACGATTGTGCAGTTGTCCTCATCATACCTGCTCTCTCGTCAGCAATATGCAGAATTTTTTTCAGATTTTGTGTAGTTAAATAATTTTGGAGAAAAATAAAAGCATTCTGTATATTTTTTTATGTTCAAATAACTTATGTTGCAATACTTCTGTCATTTATATTTCCTTTTAGTAAAGAACTAAAGGATGTATGTAGGTATATACTTTAAATTCCTATCTATCAAATATGTGCTTCAAAATGCTTCTGTGAAGGTAAATGCAAATCATTTATGCTAAGGCACAGTTATATAGCTTGAAGCATTGGAATCAATAATCTGTATCAGCCAGTCATCATAACAATAATTCAGTACTCTGTATGGGCTGAAAAAATCCTGGCTGTAGTGTCCCTATAGTTCTTATGTAAACAGGGATTCAAATTGCAAGGGGAATATCAAGTTTTAGCATGTTTGCATAGTTAAAAATATGTTGTTGTTTTATACAGTCCTTTCATGAAAAATATATATTATAAACAGCTAAATGGTTTTTAACATTAACACTGATATAAAAAATATATCTTAAACACCAAATCAGCATTTTTAATTATTTTTGAAGTATCATGTGTCACTGAATAACTCTTGATGAAAATACAACTGTATTAATTAGTACTATATTAGGCAAGGCAAGGCACATTTATTTAAAAAGCACATTTCATACACAGTGGCAATTCAAAGTGCTTTACATAAACAGGAATGAAAGAGACAAGTAGAAGAAAATAAAAACAAATAATAAAAGTGATTAAAAACTGATAAAAATGTGTTGAAACAGGTTATAAAAGAATGAAAAAGAAAAGAAAGACGTAATAGTATGATCTGTCGGACGTAGCACAGTGCTCATTCAGTAAAGGCACAGCTAAACAGATGTGTTTTCATTCTTGATTTGAATGTACCTAATGTTGGGGCACATCTGATCATTTCTGAAAGCTGAGTCCAGAAGCAGGGGGCGCTGTTAGTAGCTAAAGGCAGATTCACCCTGCTTTGACTAGATCTGAGTGATCTGTTAGGTTTGTATTAAGTAAGCATATCTGTAATGTATTAAGGTCCTAGGCCATTTAGTGATTTATAGACAAGTAGTAATACTTTAAAATCTATTCTGAATGTAACTGGGAGTCAGTGTAGAGACCTGAGGACAGGTGTGATGTGCTCTGATTTTCTGGTTCTGGTCAGAATCCTGTCAGCAGCGTTCTGGATGAGCTGCAACTGTCTGACTGTCTTTTTAGGAAGGATAGTGAGGAGGCCGTTACAGTAAAGGCTGTTACAGTAATCAACCTTGCTGGTGATAAAAGCATGAACAAGTCTTCACTGGAGACAAAGCATCTAACTCTTGCAATGTTTTTAAGATGATAGCATGCTGTTTTAGTTACTGCTTTGACATGACTATTGAAACCCAGATCTGACTCCAGAGTCACACCAAGATTCTTAACCTTATTTTTTTGTTGTTTGACCTTTAGAGCCAAAGTACACATTGACCTTGAGAACCTCATCTCTGTTCCCAAATGCAGTGACTTCAGTTTTCTCTTTGTTTAGCTGAAGAAAGTTTTGGCACGTCCAACTGTTCATTTCATCAATGCATTGGCAGAGGGTGTCAATAGGGCTGTAGTCATTAGGCATTAAGGCTAAGTAGATCTGACACCCTGTACTGTATTTTTATCAAATAAATCCTTGGTGAGCAATAGAACATTCTTTGATAAATAAGAAAATATTCAAACATCAAAAAATCTGACCAATCACAAACATTTAGATAGTGGTCAAAAAAAGAAATAAATCAGAAACAATATAGACAAATATACATTATTGCGATACTGGAACTTGTTAGGGTTTCTAAAGGGATAAATAATGGTAAGAGAAAGATGCATACATAGCAATAAAACAATGGAGACTCTATGAATGAATAAACATTTACCCTCGTAAAACAGAGCCCTGTTCAACTGATTATCCTCAGCTTGACTTTGATGTTCTGCTTTTGAGGTCAAGAATGTTTCTTTTCTTTTAAAAACATTTCCGAGTGGTATCTAAAATCCCATTATTTCAACTACAACATATTTTCATGTGCCATGGCCAAAGGGTGGGAAGTATTTGCGAGTGCCTGTAGCCTTGCTAATCGCCCACAGTGAAAGTAAATCACAGCGCTTGTTTAATGGGCCTGTGTTCTATGCATCTCTTTTTGGTGTATATGTAGCTTCCACACACACACTCAGTTCTCCTGACCTTGTTGTTTCCTTTGTAATTTAGCGTCTTGCTCAGACAGCTTGCACAAAGAGGACAGAGGTTAAACAACAGCGTGCTGAACTCTTCACCGCTGTGACTCACCTCCGAATGATGGCATGTAATAGAGCATTGATCTGAAAGAAACCAGGTCAATTTTGTGGAGATCAATGTGGTGCTGGCTGCTGAATGACAGAGTGGAAGCAGATTCAGATAGTTTTGAGGAAAATTTGAGGTAAATCTAGAAAAATGTAAAAGTGCGCATAATCCTAAGGTTATTTTTAACTAATATCCAGGCTGCTTATGAATCTTATGAGGTGTGTGAACTAAACACACACATCCGGCAGCTAGCTCTCTGCAACTATCACATGGTCGCCCACTGAAGCTAAGCAGGTCAGTACCTGGATGGGAGACCACATGGGAAAGCTAGGTTGCTGCCGGAAGTGGTGTTAGTGAGGCCAGCAGGGGGCGCCGAACCTGCAGCCTGTGTGGGTCCTAATGCCCCAGTATAGTGAAGGGGACTCTATACTGCTCAGTGAGCACTGTCTTTCGGATGAGATGTTAAACCAAGGTCCTGACTCTCTGTGGTCATTAAAAATCCCAGAATGGCTGCTGTCACGTCATCCAGGTAGATGCTGCACACTGGTGGTGGATGAGGAGATTCCCTCCATTGTGTAAAGCGCTTTGAGTACCCAGAAAAGCGCTATATAAATGTAAGGAATTATTATTATTATTATTATTATTATTATTATTATTATTATTATTATTATTATTAAAACAAGTCACAGCACTGATTCCGAAACTCAGCCTAGTTTTGAATCAAATATGTTCCCTAGTTCAGATGTGAATCCTCCAAAAACATGCGTTTCTGAAAGTATGGCACTCCTTCATTAATTTATCATTACAGGGCATTCATACACTGTTTTTAGGTCTAAATTCAGAGTAGAAAAAAAAACATCAGGTGCTTTTGCAGTCTGTGCCTCTAAGTAACTGTTGCATGTTTAAAAAAAAAAAAAAAAAAAAAAAAGAATAAATAGAAAAGCAGAATATATACACTCCGATATATAACAGCTGCCACACAGTTGCACGCTGAGACTCTCAGAGGTCGCAGTGCATGACAGAAGATTCATTTAAAATTCCTTATGAGTGATCAATTGTGGCCCGCAAAGATTTTCTGCGCTCGCATATTTGTAAATAGACCCTTTGTAAATAGTGCCTTTCTTGCCTGTCAGGCGGCTGCACTGTGCACAGTTGCATTAAAAATTGATCTACAGCAGTGGCAGGATAGGAAAGGCTTAGCACATTGCCAAAGGACTGATTAAAAAGGAAGAGCTTTAATCTTTGCTTAAAAGTGTCGACCAGCTTGGCATGCCCTCCGCCCTGTGCCCTACCTCGCGCTGGAGGAGAGAGGGAGGGTGGAAGAGTGGGCGATAGGGGGAGGGAGCTACTGTATAACTGCATAAAGCAGGTCAAGAGTGTGGTAAAGACTGTGTTAAAGCCTTTGTTCTAGAGAATTATAAGGAATTACTGTAGTCATGCCTTTTTCTCCAACTTTGAATTAAAGTTCCAAATTAAAAAGTTGTTTATAATAGTCGCTCATATTTTATTTTATCTAATCATTTATTCACCCCACTATTATTGCATTTACAACTCTGTTAATGAATTCTACTATGTAATATAGTATTATTAGTGACTATTGTGAACTAATATTTACAATAGTATACGTTAGTTATGCTTTGATATATATTTTTTTTTACACATTTGCAGAACAAACATTGAATAAATGTAAAAAATAATTCAAATCAAACAAGAGCACAGCATCAGAATTAACTTTAAGACATGTATCTCTCGAGCTATGGTCCTGCTTCAGTAATAATTCCTCCACAGTCATTTTTCCATTAAGCAAGTTTCTCGTGTCAGGCCAATGATTATTTGGCGATGTCACCGACCAGAGCAAGAGGTGGCAGTAACTCACCAAAAAGTTTGTTTTCGACCATCGTATAATACGAAGAAAGATTTCATCATTCTCGCTTTCATCGCCCAGACACCGGCTTCACAGCTTTGTGAATGGCGATGGCATCACTTTTTGATTTATGATCGGTAAATGTAGCTTGTGTGTACGCTACTGTGCTATTTGTTTAAAATAATAGCTTCGCTACAGAACAGCTATTAAATTTAGAAAGTATCGACGCTACCGCCATGCTACTGAGAAATTAATCTAAGCTAGTAGCGTCACTACTTGTGATGACACTACTGCCCAATACTGAAGTTTGCTCAGCCTATGCCCGGCATTACGGTGATGTCTTGTTATAGCTTATTTTTGTGTGTGTCCATAATAAAAAGGGGCATTAGAATGACATGAGGATTAGTTAATGATGACCTAATTAAATGTTTGGTGAACTTTTTTTTTTAAATGCAGAAACAACTGTAAGTTAGCTATTCTCAAACCCACCCAAAATTGTGTTTGTCTGACCAATAGCAAACAGGAGTGTTTAGTACTTCATAAGATTGTGTTACTAGTGTCACAGAAATGGCACTTCAGTTGTATACTTACAATGAAGTATCAGTTTTATCTTAAATAAGCAATCAAAATAAATTGATACTGGTTTAAAAAGACAGGAGAGTGAGTAAATTATTCTGGTTGTACTAACCCTTTAAATGTGAAGTGAGATACTTTTTATTTTTCTACTGTTTACACACAGATAGAACTATAAGAAATTCATAGAATGATTCCCCAGAAAGCTTAAACACTCAGTGGTGCTTTTAAAGCATTGATCTGTTTGTTTGAGAATCTATACCTGCCCAAAACTGCAGCATTGGGATGTGCATAACTGTTTGTCTGGCCACTGGCAGACAGGATTGTTTTGCAGTTGCAAAAAAGTAATACCAATAACACAAATACGACAAAGGTCAGTTAAGTTACAGTAAAATCCCTGTAAAATCTTCTTTGTTATTTATGTTTTTGTTCCACAACAAATTAAATGTCATTCAAGTGTTGAACAATATAACAATGAATAGATTATGACCAAATTATAACTTTCACTTAAAGGGCACCTATTTTACCCCTTTTTTCAAGATTTAAGATAGGTCTTTTGTGTCTGAATGTGTCTGTAAAGTGTCAGCTCAAAACACCCAGCAGATTATTTATTATATCTTTTAGAACATTAGAATTTTCTGCTCTGGACACCATGTAGCTGTTTTTGTTGCCTGTGCCTTTAATGCTAGTTCTCCCCGCCCACCTTTCCCACATGCCTGTTAGAGTGTGCCTCAATCTCCACCTCAGCTGCGTCAAATAAACAACACAGTAACAGACATGAAGGAAGCAAATCTCATGTAATGTTTGTGAGAAATACTACAGTAAGAACATTCCTAATAATTATTTGATGTATTCGTTGTGGAGTTAATGAGTCGATTAGAACGATGAGTCACACACAATGTTGTTGCAAAGTTCACGCACACTCACACACACATAGCGCACGTGTTTAACTTTACACATTTTTGCATGGCAAATGTTACAGGATATAGGTTAATATGCACTGCTGTATAGATATCCGTTATGTTAGTATACAAAAAACCTGATTTAACGTCCACAAACCAGGATTGAAGCGTCTTCTTTTATAATTGTACTGACATGCGGCTGTGGTGATAAAGACGGTAAAATCGCTGTAATACATTACAAACATGCACTGTTTTAAAAACATTTTGAACTTGTATAACTCATTCTTGATCACATTTGACTGATTAATGCTGAACAGATCTTTTAATCCCAGTTGCTTTGCGCACATCTTGTCTTGTGGATATGATTATACATGTTACTAGGTAGACATGTTGATACGTGGCTGTCAATCATTTCGGTGGATCAGGAAACCTCACTCCTACTTCACATTGCGATCGGTCTCAAATGAGAATTTGGATCCTATTTTAATATCAGGAAATTAAAAAAGAGACTGATTGTCTTTATATCACCCCAATATGACTGTGGACACACTATACCTACACACAGTTCTGTCCAAACAGCTTCCAAAAGATGATTTTCATTATAGGTGCCCTTTAAAAGTGGTGTAAGATTATTTTTGTCTTTGTTAGGCTGACCACATACTTGAAGCAAGGTTTATGTGCCCAATTTGCACCTCCCAGCAATTGGGGAGTCATGAATTTGTGCTCAGTTGTGTGGTTTCATTGTTTATTTTACTGCTTGTGTTTGAGTCGGGGCTTCCGCAATTGTGCAATGTAATTGTATAACATTTAAGACTATAGCTAATGGGATCGAGCAAACTTCACTATCTTTCATAACTAAAACATAAAAGCTCAAACATTTCACAAAAGCAGAGTTCTGACAAAGTAGATTGACTTGTAAAACTATGGCAGCTGTACTTATTTGATATTATTGTTCTCTTTTTTCATTGCAAAACAGAACACATATCAGAAGAGCCAGCTGATGATATACAGCAAACATTTGAAGTGGATCAAAAAAAGAATTGGCCTAACAAGAATGGGCTTTGATAAAAAGTTTTGATCCACTTCAGATGTTGACCACTGTAGATCACGCTCCTTGTTTGTTTTTCTTCTGTGATCACATTTGATCATGTACGTTTCTGTGAGACTGTTTGTTCAATTTCCAATGAATAGGTTACTAAAATCAGCAGACCTGTGAGCTTGCATCTAGCTTGTGCATATTTAGAAGATTATCAAGTTAAAAATTGGTTAAAACTTTCCTTATATCTGTGACCTGTCGGTTTAAACAACCCAGTATCCATGACTGTTTGTCTGACCAATGGCAGAAAGGAGTGGTTTTAACTCATGAATTGGGGACACTGAGTCAGAATTTACACCTCTGTTCACTTAGAATGAAGTTTGCTTTGTAATGAAGAAATCACTATGACAAAAAGTGTTTTAAGAATAGAAAGAAGCAGGATGAAGAAAGACATTAGATGTAGACAGACATGTTTGTAGAAGCCAAGCCTTATAGATGGGGTGTGTGTGCCTGTATGTGTTTTCACTGGCATTGCAGAGAGGAGCAAGGGGAATAGAGAATCTGATTTCACAGAAACTGGAGCTCGCTTCAAAGAAGACAGCAACTATCCCCCACTGATAGAGCTCAAGCAAAAGAAAACAGCAACCAAGTATGTAACGCAGACAAACACGCATACGCACATTGACACAAGCACATTCGCTCATGCTTAAGACTCAAGCACTCAGACACAAGTTATCTTTCCCTTCAGTCATGCTCAACATGAGCCCCCCTTCATTAATCACATCCCCAGCTTCTGCACCCATTCTTCAATCATACTTAAAAGTCATCCTTTCTTATATTGTCAGTCAAATTTAGTTTCATTATTGCTGACATTTTATTCTTGATCCATGGATATCAAAAGTAACGAAAGTAAACAAAAATGTAACTGTAACATTTTTTCTACATAAGGTATGGTTTAGTACAGTAGTTTGGTATGGGTCACTGTGACCAGGCTTGCATTTCCACTGTCAACAGAACTAAGCCATGCAGCCATCCAAATATGTCTATTGCAAACTCAAGATCATTATTTAAAATGTAGATGTGCTCACAAGTAGCGAAAGAAAGCAGTCTGACTCAAACTCTCCACATGCACTGAACAGCCCTGTAAACAACAATGGAGGACACGTGGCTGTTTGTTGCAAGCTGACGATAAGCTTTATTTGAGCATGGTTCGTTGCTGTGTGCAGTCATTGTATTGCAGCACATGTTGGTGATGTTTCTTTGTAAAAACAGTAGTATTTATCAGCGAGTCCAGCTCCAACATTTTGGTAGTGTTCTGTTGTGCTAGATATCCTTAGGAAAGGTTTAAAAAAGTTGTAGCGTACAGTTCACTATTTTCATACCTTTGACAGTGGAAATGGTCATAAATGTGTGTTATTTACTGTACTGTACCAAACTATACCACTCAGTGGTTACTGGCCATAACTTGTATCTGTGAGGTAGTGTGACAGCATTAATAGTAACAGTAAAAGTTTGTCTGGTCAAGTATTTACATAAACAAAAATTATTTGTCATAAAAAGTCTAGTATATTAATATAAATCAAGCAACAAAATTGATAGAGAGAGAGAGAGAGAGAGAGAGAGAGAGAGAGAGAGAGAGAATACCATTCTGCTATTCAATTATCATGTACTTATAGACTGTTTACTTGACAATTGCAAGTAGCACATTGGCTCAGACAAGGTTAAAGTGCTAAACAACTGAAATGTATTTCAGTATGTAATTTTTCCCCATACTTCAATGGAATTTTTAAATCTTGATGGTTTTTTGAGTCGGTTTTTGAGATGTTTTTTCTTGAGAACTCTAAACTCATTCATTCATTTATTCATTTTCTTTTCGGCTTAGTCCCTTTATTAATGAGGGGTTGCCACAGTGAAATGAACTGCCAATTTATCCACCTATACACACTTTTTAACACATACAGTACACTACGGCCAATTTAGCTTATTCAATTCACCTGTACCGGGGCACCCGGAGGAAACCAATGCGAACATGGGGAGAGCATGCAAACTCCACACAGAAATGCCAACTGACCAAGCCAGGGATCACACCTTCTTGCTGTGAGGCGATCATGTTACCTACTGCGCCACCATGATGCCCTAAACTCTGAGCTTCAGTCATGATTTTCTAATGGATTCAAATCTGGTGATTGGCAAAGCCATTCTAGTAGCTTTATTTTCTTTATTTGAAACCAATTGAGAGTTTACTTGGCTGTGTTTGGGATAATATTGCTGAAATGTCCACCCTGGTTAAATTTTCATCATCCCTGTAATGTAGGTGCTAAGACAGAACCAGATTATATTAATTTACACTGCCAAAAGGCAGGGTTGCTGAGTTACTACTGAGAGATATCAGCTGCTGTCTATCCTTTTTGTGCCTTATATATATATATATGCATTTGTTCAATACCTTTTTCCTGTGCTTTTTTATTGTATTACACAATTTCTAAACTAATTAGTGTTGTTTGCTTTGTAATGGTTACTTTGATTGTTACTGACATTTGGTGAAAATTTCAAGCACCTTTAGAAACATGGTTTTTTAGAAAAATTGTATTGCGTTTAATACTTTTTATGTATATGAACGTACTGAACAGTGTTGAATGCTTTCAATTTGTAATAGTTGCCAAAGTAATTTGTAGTCAGTAAAATATTTGTTGAGGGACCATCAAAATAATCCAAACTAAAAAAAATTATACTCAACGTCTGAACCCTTATGACCGAACAAGGTGTGGTGAGGTGACTGAGCCCTTTGTCTTAGGATGTTTTCAAGTGTCCCAGATATGACTTGTCATTTATTATGACACATTATACATGAAAAAAATAAAAATAAATTGCATCCCAGTGTCCACTGACATACACTTGAACTGGTGTAACAGCAAGCCTTGAATCTGGACCTTCCCTCAAGTAAGACCCACACTTTATGTGTCCAGAATCTCTAACGTTCTCCATCCCTGTCTTTCCATCTCACTTTCTTCATTGGTTTTCCACCATTCTGCAAAAAAATTGAGCTAAACCAATCAGTTGAAGATGATGGGCCAAAGCATATAGAATCATTCTCCACAATATAAATATCAAGTTTAGAAATGAATCACTTAGAGAAGCTGATAAAAATGGGCCATAGTGAGCCTGTCTGCTCCACTTTCACCCAAGTGAGTGCTTCATTAGCCAGTCTCTTTCCACTGCGAGAGTGCAGTGCGAGATTGAGGGAGAGAAAGAGAGAGAGAGAACCTGCTAAATTATTTATGGGTAAAATCCTACTTAATTGGTATCAAGTTTTTAAATGGGGTCAAATGTTGTTGTGCAGAATCACACAGGCTGTTCTTTTACTCAGTTCAGAGGCATCACATCAGATGCTGAGCGCACATCAATTGAGTTCACTGCCTTTGATGGGCATGGCTGACTGTGCCAAGTCAAGACAAAAAAGGAGGGGGGTTAATGAAAGAAAACACAAAGTATAGCAGATCTCTTGTGTGGTTCATTAGCTTTTTATGTATACAAAATTAGTGGTCGAATGTGTTAGCCACCTAGCATGTGCTAAAACAATACACTTCAGTGAAGTCTATTATTAGTGCGAAGTAAGTGATGTGATGAGCAGGGGGAAATCCTGTCATGTGTTACATCACTTTGAAATGCGGGTAAACTACTTTGAGAGACTTAACATATATTTGTGCTGTGGAGCTCTGTGTTTCTCGTTCTGTTTGTTTTGCTGCATATTGTGTTGTCTAAATGGTTTGTATCATTCCATGTGTATGTGAATGTCTAGCATTATGTGTTTCCCTAATCGCTGAGCTTTGCCTAAGGGAAATGCTGTTGCTCAGAAGTTGCTCTTTCATAGCTCATGAAACTTAATGGACTTCTCATTCTTAAAGGGACAGTTCACCAAAAACAGACAATTTTAATTATTTTTTACATATAATAATAATTATTAATATTATAAATAATAAAAAACTCTCCTAATGTTGTTTTGAACCCTGCTTGCATTCATTTTAAGTACAGCAGGGTTTTGTATTTCAATTCAATTCATCTTTATTTGTATAGCGCTTATACAATGTAAATTGTGTCAAAGCAGCTTCACATGGAAGTTTATAGTGAATTGAAACAGTGTCAGTTCAGTTTTCAGTGTATAAGTTGTTTAGTTTAGCTCAGTTCAGTGTGGTTTAATAATCACTACTGAGAGTCCAAACACTGAGGAGCAATTTCATCGATGCGCAGCTCTACAGATCCCGAACCATGCAAGCCAGTGGCGACAGCGGCGAGGACAAAACTTCACCAATTGGTGAAAGTGAAGAATTTAAAAAACCTCGAGAGAAACCAGGCTCAGTTGGGCACGACCATTTCTCCTATGGCCAAACGTCTTGTGCAGGGCTGCAGTCTAGGGGCAGTAGCTGGACCTCAGTGAAGACACGTCTGTCCTTGGAGCATCACAGGAATCAGTCTCATGCTCTCCATCATGACCACCACAGCAGCAGCTCAGGATACGGCCTGGTCCGGAAACCTTGGGATCGTCTCGTCGCTGGTCTTGGATTGCATCAGTGGCACTGCATAGTGTGAGGGTCTCGAGATGAGTACCCCCAGGTGGAAATACAGAATAAGGAGAATAATTAGCGTAGCTGCTGTTCATAGTGTATATAAACAAGAAGCAAAATCGTGTGTGGGGCACATCATGCGTCATACCGCTATGTAATGCACTAAGTGTATGCTTTGCTAAAAAGATAGGTCTTTAATCTAGTTTTGAAGAGTGAGAGTGTGTCTGAGCCTCGGACATTATCAGGAAGGCTATTACAGAGTTTAGGGGCCATAAATGAGAAGGCTCGACCTCCTTTACTCGATTTAGCTATTCTAGGTACTACAAGAAGCCCTGAGTTTTGAGATCTTAAAGAGCGGGTTGGATTGTAGCGAGACAAGAGGTTGGTTAGATAAACAGGAGCTAGATTATTTAAGGCTTTATAGGTAAGAAGCAATATTTTAAATACAATACGAAACTTAACAGGCAGCCAGTGTAAGGAGGATAAAATTCGGGTGATATGATCATATTTTCTAGACCTGGTAAGAACTCTGGCAGCTGCATTTTGTACTAGCTGAAGTTTGTTAATAGAGGATGCTGGGCAACCAGCAAACAGAGCATTACAGTAATCCAGCCTAGAAGTCATGAAAGCATGATGTATGGACAACAATTGTCACATGCTTGACTCAATTTCAGAAACTACTCCTTGTTTTCTCTAAACTCTACTCTCAAATAAATACACAACATAGAAAATCAATCACATAAAATCACATATAACTTCAAAGGGGTGCTGTTGCATCATTACTGCACACAAACCATCAAGACAACAGTAACTCAAATAATCACTCGTTAAAACCGAGTTATGCAGAAGAGCATCTCTGAATGCACAACACATCCAACCTTGAGGCAGATGGGCTACAGCAGCAGAAGACCACACCGGGTGCCACTGCTGTCAGCTAGGAACAGGAAACTGAAGCTACAATTCACACAGGCTCACCAAAATTGGACAATAGAAGATTGGAAAATCATTGCCTGGTCTGATAAGTCGATTTCTGCAGCGACATTTGGATGGTAGGGTCAGAATTTGGCATCAGCAACATGAAAGCATAGATCCATCCTGCCTTGTATCAATAGTTCAGGCTGCTGGTGATGGTGTAGTGGTGTGGGGGATATTTTCTTGGCACACTTTGGGCCCATTAGTACCATTTGAGCATTGTGTTAATGCCACAGCATACCTTAGTATTGTTGCTGACCATGTCCATCCCTTTTAGACCACAGCATACCCATCTTCTGATGGCTACTTCCAGCAGGATAATGCCCCATGTCATAATGCGTTAATCATCTCAGACTGGTTTTTTGACAATGACAATGAGTTTATTGTAGTCAAATGGCCCCCACTGTCACCAAATCTCAATCCAATAGAGCACCTTTGGGATGTGGTGGAAAAAGAGATTAGCATTATAGATGTGCTGCCTACAATTTTGCAGCAACTGCATGATGCTATCATGTCAATATGGACCAAAATATTTGAGGAATATTTCCAGTACCTTGTTGAATCTATGCCATGAAGAATTAAGGCAGTTCTGAAGGCAAAGGGGGGTCCAATTCAGTACTAGAAAAATGTGCCTAATAAATCGGTCGGTGAATGTATATTGCAAAGTCAGTGTGTGTGTATATTATAAAAATATATATATGGAGTTACACTTCATAACTTTATATACTATTTAAACATAGTAAATAAATTTGCACTGGTGAACACTGGGTGTAGGTAGTCATGTTCAATGGTGTTTTGAAAAACACTTTGTTTTATATTTGAAAACGAAATGCAAGGCAGATGGTGTGTTTTGCAGAATAATGAAGACAAGAGTGGATGGTTTCACTGAGTATGTTACTAACACTTTTGGTGTGTATGCAGTATAAAAAAACTAGTGTTTTTTCTGTTCCATAGGAAAAGAAATGTCATACATCTTGGAACAACCTTGGATGCATTATATTTACATTAGCTATCAACTTTGTCTTAGATGTTTCTCTCAACATGTTTCTTCCTTGGAAGAAAAAGATATTAGAAGAGATAGAGATCACTGACCATACTTTAAGAGCTATACAATTGTGAGGAAAAGGTGGGGTTTTTTTTTTTTTTTTTTGGTGTTTGAAATAACAATATTTTGCAGATTGGTATGTTGTTGAAATAATTTTGAGACTCTAGAGGAGAGACATACAACATTGCTGGGATAATTCATACAACAAGCAGTATAATTCATTTGTTAAAGAGATTAAAGAGATGTCATTGGTAACTTTTCTTTCCTGTGGGTTTCTCTGAGTCATTGCCTGCATATCTGTCTCCCATTCTGCGTGACCACCATGCATTCAAACTAGACAAAATGGCTGTCTTGTGGAGCATTGGAGACAGTCTAATGTTAATAGCACACACTCTTGTCCTCTTCCCATTCTCATACAGGCTGGCTAGACCAGTATTCACTCACCCGCACCACTGTCAGGCTTTGGTCTGCTCGACTGCAGTGGCTGCAATCAACCCAGCACAACCTCCAGTGCATGGACGCTTCATTTGATGGCTTGAAGAGAAACCCATCCCTCCGAGAGGAGTCTTCACATGGTACATCAGTGGAGAAGAGCCGGGTGCTGTCTGCGAGGGAGAAGTACGGAAATGGCTTCTCATCAATCACCTTCTGAGAGAGGCATGGCAGGAGAGGAGATCCCGAGGGAGCCGAGGGAAGAAGCGAGCAGTCAGGCATCTGTCTACACTGGCTGCAGAATGTAGACCCAGACTGGAACGACGTGTCTCCTGTGTGTATATGGTACAAAGATGCAGGGGTAGACTCGCTTCTGTGCTTACAAGAGGAGATGCAAGATGAAAATGGACAGGTGAGCAAAAGAAGGAACGCATGTTATGAGTTGTTGAGTCTGTCGGCTGGGAGATAGTTATGGTTATGTTTTCACATTTTTGCCATCTTTAAAGCGTACATCTCATTACAGTGTTGCAGAATAGGCAAGTCGAGGTATCTCTGAGTCATAAAAGCCCTCTGTCCCAGCATATACATGGCAAATCCTCTCAAACTGTCCACAGCAACCTCCATCTTGGCTCATTTTCCAAGACTCTCATGCACACTAGCCTAGAGCTGTGTAAAACAGGCAGTGTATTCCTTTGGCTCAGACTAAAGAGATGTGTTCACGTCAGCTGGTCCAATTCTGTCTTGCAAACATATAAAAACCACCCCAAGCAAACCACACTGCCAGGACCACCACATATAGCCTGAGGTAATGCACAGCTTTGTAAAAAGATGGAGTCCAAAAAGTCCATACAAGTTAAAAACACATTTCTAAGAACTTCTTGTATTTTACTTGCTGCTACAAGAGCTTTTGACGACCTTCTTGTTTTTCATATCATGGAACTGTACCTTCAAAATATTTCCAATGGATGCTCACAGCTGCTGCTTCAGAATGTTTCATGGTGAGAAATTTGTACAATTGAAAAATCACTCCATTATCTGAGCTTTAATACATGTGTGCAAATGGGAATGCACAATAATACAGATATAAAGACATCTCTTATTGCCTTTTTAATGCTTTCTTTTGGTTTGATTTTATATGTTTTATCCACCCACAACATCTGCAAAAAGTTAGAAGGCATATTGTCCAGGGTCCTTCAGTCACTTTACATTTACCTGTCACTTTAATAGGTACACCTTGGTAGTACCAGGTTGGACCCATGTTTGCATCCAGAGCAACTTTAATTCTGTAGATTCAACAACATCCTGGAAACATGGTGTAGGGCCTCCTTTGCGGCCAATACAGAATCAGTTTGTCTTGGGAATGACAGATACAAGTCCTGCACAGTGGCCAGATGGATTTTGAGCCATACTTCTTGCAGAATAGTGGCCAGGTCACTGCATGATGCTGGTGAAGGAAAACATTTTCTGACTCACTCCTCCAAAACACCACAAAATGGCTCAAAAATATTTAGATCTGGTGACTGAGCAGGCTATGGGAGATGTTCAACTTCATTTTTATGTTTATTAAATCGCTCTGTCAACATTCTTGCTGTGTGTATTGATGCATTATCATACTTGGCACTGCTTTCAGGATGCAATGTTTGAACCATTGGGTGCACATGGTCCTTCAGAATGGTTAGGCAGTCCTTGGCCATGATGCACCCATTTAGCACTAGTATTGGGCATAAGAAATGTCATAATATTGCAGCCCATGCAACTCTGGTTGTATGCTTGGTTGTATGCTTCTTTGGGGCTTCTCTCCATTGTGAAACAATACATGTTTCACATTGTCCACAGCCCAAGATTTTCCTTGTTGGCACCAGTAAACCCGATGTTTGCCATTGACAATGTGAAAACAGGAGAGTTGAGGTGCACATTTAATTCTGCAGTGAGTTGGGCAGCTGTGGTTTTATGTTTTTTTTTTTTTTGGATACAAACCAGGTTAGCACAAGGTCGTCCCTTTCAGACAGCTTCCTTCTGCATCCACAGGTACTCCTGTTGGATGTAGTTCTTCTTCCTGGTGGTATGCTGACATTTCCCTCTATATTGTGGCTTTTAATACATCAAAAAGACTTGCTGTCTTGGTCACAGATGATCCAGTGAGACATGCATCAACATTTTGCCCTATTTTGAACTCCCATAATGTTGTGTGCTTTGCAATATTTTAAGCAAAACTGTGCTATTACTCTGCTAATTAAACATTCACACTTTGCTCTTACTGGTAAAATGCTATCAATGAAGATTGGCCATTGGCTGGTCAAATTTAACCATGAAACCTCCAAACCTAAATTGGCCAGTGTTACAGTTTCATTGCCCGACCCCTGTATACAGAAACTAATTAGGTTCAGTTTAATACGAATGTCACTGTCAACGGATGATCCACTGACAAGAAGCTCCCAACCAAGCAAGCTAGAGGCAACAGTGGCAAGGAATCTAAATTTTACCAGTTGATAGAAGTGGAGAACAAACCATGGGAGAAGCCAGGCTTTGTCAGGGGACCAGTTCTCATCTTTCCAAATGTAAAAGTAAAATGATGGAGTCTAAAACTGTTGGTGGCCTTGAGAGTGACAAGTGTCTATCATGGTGGAAGTGCAGGCCCAAGAGGTTCCCAGGATGGGTGTTCAGACTGACCAAAGGGATTTGTGTAGAGACTGCTCCATCACAGAGGTCTTCGGAGTAACCAGTCTTGGATTCTTGACACATCAAAGTCCTTATAGACCATGTGGAGGATCCTATGCTATGTATACCGACTGGATCCAAGTATTCAAACCTCATAAGGACAGAGAGACAGACAGCTTAACATAAGTGTAGATGCAATTTTCATACAGTGTCTAAAAACATAAAACCAGGCGACTTTCTATTGTTCAAAGTGATTTAAATCCCCTTTTTTCCTTCATTCTTCCACATGTTGATTCCTGGTTTTAACTTTATCAGATCATCTTCTGCATGCCTCAGTGTAATGAAGTTGATTAGGTATTTGATTTATGTCAATTGCACAAGGGTACTTAGTAAAAGGCCAGCGGGTGTTTATCTTTTTTTTTTTACGAATCTTGTTTATCAATTTTGTTAAATCAATGGGTGTTTATAAATTTTGACAGTGTTTTATTCAGTTCTTCAGTTTTATGAACAAGTTCATTGTTGTGAGCCAGAAACATTAAACTGTCTCAGATTTGCTCATAAGTGGCCTAAATCAAACATGCATACATTACTCCAATGACAAAATATAATGGGGATTAAGTAAAAATTAAACCCATAACAGTTAGTTTTATGGGTTTGATTCAAATTCAAATGCACACATTCTGGCACACTAAATATGTGAAAGCACTGTAAGGTTTGGTTAAAATGTCTTCCAAATGCACATATAAATGATAGTTTTACATTGATAATCAACAATTGATGTTGTTTGAGTGGTAATCAAATAAATGATGCTAATATGGTCTTGTTTTATATATTAACTTCTGTAGCTCACCTGGTAGAGCATGAGCACATCTTATCAGTTTATAAAATGTAAAGGTGAGACCTTAGCAACGCCTTTTTTAACACTGTTATAAACTCTCTTTTTTGGAGATGTTGACATTTTCCGTGAGGTCAAATATTAGTCCTGATAAGGTTCCAGTCAGCTATGGATGGCAGTTCTCAGCACCTCACTATTTCACTGCCATAGAGACTCTCTTCACTCTGCCTGAGTTCATTGATTCCAGTGCAGGTGGTCGATCAACCTACCTGTGCTCTCAGTTTCTCTCTCTCTCTCTTGCACTATATCAATACTCTCATCTACTTTCCTATCGATCACCTCTCCATCTTCTTTTTTCTCCATCGCGAAGTGGCCTCACCATAATGTTAATTTTGTGACAGATTTACAATAAATCTGAGGTTATTATTTAACTGTTCCGTCTTTGGCGTTTTCTGTGATTTACAGTTGAAGTGGGAAGGAAGAGTTATTGTCGACGCAGATGTCCCACGTCGAACTAGAAGGTAAGCCTGCTCGTAACTCACTACCCGAGTGTCTAGTTAGTCAATCACTTGTTCTGTAATCACAAATGCTGCCAGATATTACATGAATGATGAGTGGCAATAAAAGATCTTGCGTTTTTCTATACCAGGGTCTTAAGTGTTATTGGCTAAGGCCACTTGGTCCCAGGAGAGCTAGACTGTGAAACACAATCCTCTGATATAAACTGCCTCATTGGTTCTGATACTTCCGCCACTACAATGTATTAGTGTGCTGGTTGTACTTGTATGTACTTTGTGTGGAGTGTGAATAGGGTAGAACACGGACATTATTGTGATAAACAGGAGAATGAACATTTAACATTCATCCATTCTTCAAACTACTTATCTTCTATACAGGGTAGTGGAAATGTTTGAGCATACACACATATAGTAATAAATTTAATTCCAGTTTCCAAGTTTGATTGAAAAAGTCATAAAGCGGATAATTCTGGTCCTTAATTTTGATTGGTTGAGCCATGATCATAGCTGTTCATAACTCTATAAACATACTCCTGTCCTCTGACATCATTATTTTGTTTTATTATATGTGACATTTCTTTCACGTTTGCTTCAAATATTAAGATTACGGCCCATAACAAACTTTTCTTATGCTAGAGTCGTTGTGTGCAAATATGGAACTGCAGAGGGAATATACACTCACCGGCTACTTTATTAGGTACACCTTACTAGTACCGGGTTGGACCCGCTTTTGTCTTCAGAACTGCCTTAATCCTTCATGGCATAGATTCAACAAGGTACTGGAAATATTCCTCAGAGATTTTGCTCCATATTGACATGATAGCATCATGCAGTTGCTGCAGATTTGTCGGCTGCACATCCATGATGCCAATCTCCCGTTCTTTCACATCCCAAAGGTGCTCTATTGGATTGAGTTCTGCTGACTGTGGAGGCCATTTGAGTACAGTGAACTCATTGTCATGTTCAAGAAACCAGTCTGAGATGATTTGCGCTTTATGACATGGTGTGTTATCCTGCTGGAAGTAACCATCAGAAGATGGGTACACTGTGGTCAGGATGGACATGGCCAGCAACAATGCTCAGGTAGGCTGTGGTGTTGACACGATGATCAACTGGTACTAATGAGGCCAAAGTGTGCCAAGAAAATATCTCCCACACCATTACACCACCACCAGCAGCCTGAACCATTGAAACAAGGCAGGATGGACACCAAATTCTGAGCCTACCACAATGTGAATATCGCAGCAGATATCGAGACTCATCAGACCAGTCAATGTTTTTCCAATCTTCTATTGTCTAGTTTTGGTGAGCCTGTGCAAATTGTAGCCTCAGTTTCCTGTTCTTAACTGACAGGAGTGGCACCTTGTGTGGTCTTCTGCTGCTGTAGCCCATCTACCTCAAGGTTGGACGTGCTGTGTGTTCAGAGATGCTCTTCTGCATACCTTGGTTGTGACGAGTGGTTATTTGAGTTTGTTTCCTTTCTATCAGCTGGAACCAGTCTGGACATTCTCCTCAGACCTCTGGCATCAACAAGACATTTGCGCCCACAGAACTGCAGCTCACTGGATATTTTCTTTTTTTTTGCACCATTCTCTGTAAACCCTAGAGATGGTTGTGAGTGAAAAACCCAGTAGATCAGCAGTTTTTGAAATACTCAGACTATCCCGTCTGGCACCAACAACCATGCCACGTTCAAAGTCACTTAAAACACCTTTCTGAAATCAACTTTTTAACTACAGACAATCGCCTTGACCATCTCTACATGTCTTAATGCATTGAGTTGCTGCCATGATTAACCAATTAGAAATTTGCATTAACGAGCAGTCGGACAGGTGTACCTAATTAAGTGGCCGGTGAATGTATATGTTTGTGTGTTCCAGGTACTATATATTTATTCAGATAACACTGTTTAATGATGCTGCCAATTGGTCAAACTAGTGCTATACAGTTCCTATCTCTGTTTATGTTTCAAATCCATAGGACATTGTACCTAAGAAATCACTATTACATTCACTGAATTTGACCATTTTATGGTTTTACTTCACTAGGAAAAAAAAAAAAAGCCCTAAATGAAAAAAAAACTAATATATTGGACATTCCGTTTTTCAGCTCTATTTTCAGCTTCATTTTTAGTTCATTGAAAATTTTTTAAAAGTTTTTGTATTTCACTTGTAAACTAGATATTAAGTAACGTGACATTTACCTCAGGAAGGCCACCCAGTATGCAAAATTTGTTAGATAGCAAAAGGGAAATCATAGAGAGGAGTGTCTTGGGACTGATTGCTTTAACTCACAGTTCTATGGACAATATTTTTTGTACAGATTAAAGCACTGCTGCACCATATGGCAAAGTTTCACTCTAGACTACAATAACTGAAACACAAGATTTTGAAAGGTTTTTTCAGTGATTTTTCTTGTCTTTATGCCAGTAGGGGGCGACAGGTGTCTGTTCTTTAAGTGATTAATTCAGTCAACTGATTTGTTCAAGATCACTGATTCTTTTAAGGAAAGAAACAAGGCTAAACACTTGTTCTCCTCAAAACAGTTTTATTTCTCAAACTATTTTGTTTATTGAAGCAAAAATACAGGAACCAACTGGAATATAGTCTCAGTTATGTATGTAACTCAATGTAAATGTCTTGCGTGTTGACATTTTTTATAAAAACAAAACAATATCACGTTCTAGCCAAGCTGGTCTGAATATTAAAACAGCAGCTTGTGTGTTATCATTTAAGTTCATTTAGTCTGGTTAATTCATACATTTGGTGTTTAAAAATACTGTATGGTCTCAAAATGATACAGTATATGGATGGTCTCTTCCATTAATGAAATAATAGGGCAGGTTTATTGCCTGGGGAGTAATGGGCATGCACTTGACTTTAGGATTATATATAGCTATGGACATAAAAGACCAAATAAAGCTAGAGATGCTTTTTGTCCAAAAAGGAGGCTGTATTCAGCCTGCTCACGATCAGGAGATCAAGCATGACAGCTTTATTGATACTAGAGGCCAGAATAATTACACAATGGCGGGCTGACAGTATTGATCACAGTATTGATAAAATCATATTTTAATGCAAAGCTCTGTTCCCAGAACACACAAGCAAACAAACAGTCATGTGGAAAGTCTTGATCTTCGTCCCTAGAAAAGACAAAACATTACACATGCTCATACACAAAATTTGCACAGACTTAATGCCATAATTCAAACACTGTGCAAAAAAAGCCCTTTCAAATGACTAGCGGAAAGATGAACAGCAATTTATAACATATAGGAGGACAGTACTGATGATGGTTTTGTCTGGTCTGATGATGATTTGTTTTCTGTCTACTGGCAGAATGCAGGGCCCTTACAGAAAATGGTGTTCTTTTAAATGTCCCATATGACATAATATGACAAGAGGAAATAGCATTAATAACAGTCACCCAGAGGGGTGTGTGAAAAGGGGGGACGAGTGTACTTAGACTTAAATTACATCCACCCTACGCCCTATTTCAAATGTCAGTCATCAAACCAATATTTTGGTTTGTTGTATTAACTTCTTTGTTTGACTTTTCCCACAGTGCTTCCTATATTGAAGTTGGTTACTCACGTCCAAGTGCAACATATAGTAAAAATGATACAAGTTTTGCATGCAACACTAAAGGCATGAGCTGAAAGGTATTGATGCATATGGTTTTCCACATTATCACCCTTTGATCCACACCTAGAAAAACATTAAGCTTACATAAAATAGGAAAGGCCAAATTTATTACTATATGAGGGAACCAAAATAGTCCTTACGACTCGTTAAAATGAGCAGCACTAGACCGTGTTTCCGTTTTGGCAAATAGTTCAAAGCACATCTCTCATTCTTTTTTTTTTCCATTTCAGCCAGACCCTGAGCCACTGGGGTGCAGTTTCACAAAGATCTCACCACTGAGTGGTTTTCAGATTTAAGGGCCAAAGACCCACAAATGTTCTTGGCTGTGCTGTTCAGTGACAAAACGTCCCAGTTTCAGCTGTGAATAAAGGGCTTTTTTGATAGCAGATCAAATTTACCTTTTGGATGCATTACGGAATCCCAAAAGTTCTGTTTGCTTTAATCAAGATGAATAGTTTTAAACCTAATTAAATGAGACCAAGTGTGCAATAACTTTATCTAGTCATGCAAGCAGGTAGAAATGATGAGACATACAGTCGCTTCTAAATCAGATGCCAAGTAAAATACAGTTTTCCTTTTATATGGCCAATTGAACGAGCAGAGTCTGCTTTAGGAGCCTATCCACCCTTTTAACTATGCCGTCTGCTATTATAGTACTGCTTTTACAATGGATTACACAGAGAATTAAATTGGTGATTACTTTTAAATATGTTGTGATATGGTATACTGTTTACTCAGAGTGATATAATTGCATAGGCTAATATATCAGGGTTCTGGGGAAGTGGGATTTATACGCACACGCACCGAAATGATAAAACAACTGTTTTTTGAAAGCACAGTTGTCTGTATCCAGACAAAAGCTGGTATTTCATCTGAGCCAGGGAACGGCGATTCCCTGTGACAGCGTGATGGATATAAGTAAGCTGCGTATTTACAGAAGCTGATTGCATTTGAAAAAGAAAGAGTTTTCCACCCATCCTTCCTCTTATCTCCGGTCATAAATCACCCCTGCTGGCCTGCATAAATGGGGCTCTTCATAAACTTGGCACAAGCAATTCCATTTTAACCTTTACATGTGGCACTGGTCATCCACTCTAAATGCAGACTGTGACCCTCGTGACCTTGGCCATTCATATTTAATAGTCATTAAGAGCCGGTGGCAATCTAGACAACAAAACAGCATCTACCGCATGACGGCTAAAATGATCATTAATGTGTTTTCCATAAGACATGTTCATAGGAAAGATATGCATAAAGATGAGCTTGCAGGATGCTGCCTGCATCTTTCAATTTTATCGAATCAGTCTTATGGCCATGCTAACCTTTGACTTGGCTTCCCACTGTAAAGGCTTTGCTCTTTAGCTCTAGTCCATTAGACCTGCCTGAAGTATACCTTTATAATTACCACAGCAACCATCAAATGAACATATGAAAGCATGGTGGGGATGGGTAGAAGAGTCTGGCTGCTAACCTTTTGGCCTTTGGGTCAACATGTGCGCCAGAAGCTTTTGTCGAGACAGTTCGTACTGCCAGAAGCTTTGTACTGTATGGGTCTGCATGTCAAGATTATTGATGGACCCCCGACAAATATTTTATACTTTGTGTTCGACCTTTGACGTCGGTGGAGCATAGTGACAGCAGGCTACGTGTGTCACCACAGCAAACTGCTTCAGAAGGAGTGGATGCAATAGTTAAATGAACTTGGTTTGCTTTTCTTTTTTTTTTTTACGTTTCTATGATCCACAATCTGTGATAAACTGAGATTATAGATGTCTGGTTGCACTTGCTGACCCTTTGTTAGAGGTCTTCTTAGTAGTTGTTGTTGTTGATGTTTTCAGTGTTACCAAGGGGCTCTGTGTAGTGTTATGGATCCCGAATACAGTTTTTCTCCAACCAGACCTCTTTAACAGTGACTCAGTAGCAACATCAAAGGCTCCACAAAGCCCCAAGTTACTGCACTTTACAGATATCCATAACAAACCTTGACAAATGGATTGCGCCTTGACTTGCTTGTTTGGTTCTAGTCGGCTCAAAGGTGTCGCTGCATTTTATTCCATTTGTTCTTTTTGTTTTTCCTCTATATGGAATATTGTTTGGGGTATCAACAGCAGTCCAACACTTTGTCCACATTATGTGTTGTAGCTTGACGCTAACCTACCATACTTTTGCTCTGGCTATCTCAGCACACCAGGCAGTCGCAAAAAGAGAAAAAGAACAACAAAACCCCTCTGCTAGCCGCCCTCCTCTTTAGCACCGTTAGCCTCTTCATAACAGAGACCCGGGCTTAAGCTGAAGCACTGTGATTAAGATAAGCCGAACCGCAGCTGGACAATTACCTGACAACTAACCTTTTCTGGAGCCACTTAAGGATGTAAGGACCCCTGAGAACTGTTGTTTTTCTGAAAGGAACACAGCTCTTGACAGCAAGGAGCCTGGGAAGAGGCTAGCAATGAGCTAGTATCATAGCTGAGATTACCTTATTCGGCCCACAGCATCAATGTTGAAGGACTTTGTTTCTAGACAGAGACGAAAAGGGCATTAGGATTGATTTGGTCTGAGGAAGTAAAAAAGGTGTGTTGAGTGTTTGCACTGCAGTACCTTTGGTGGAAGGACAGTTTATGATATTGCTCATATAAAAGGAGGCCAAGAACTTAATCCTGAATAAGTACATTTAAAAATAGCTTATGGAATTGGACAATACAAGTGTAACATAAAAAGAGTGTAACATTTTTCTCTTTTAAAACTACGCTGCAGTTATGAATTGAACAATTGTATCATTTTACACACATTTTCTGTAGCTTATGGTGTTGTTAAATAATGGTACAAAAACAAAAATGGTACAGCTCATGGGTAATGAGTTTCTAGTATTTTATCTGTTATTTTACAGGTTTCTTTTGTAAGTGGACATTATGGAATTGTGTATGCAGAGTGTCGACTAGTACATCCAAGACTTGACACAACCACTGTCATGTAAAGTCTGTCAGGGTGCTTTCACACTAGCACTTTTGGTCCACACCCAGGTTTGTTTGACGTCAGTTTGGTACGTTTAGCTAGTGTGAACGTGTCTTCTGAACAGTACACCCACGAACCGTACCCGAGTCCGCCTGAAAGAGGTGGTCTGGATTACGGTTCATTCGAACTCTGGTTCCGTTCACTTCTAGTATGAATGCAATCACATACTGTACCTTGGTGACAAACAGGACTGAGCCAGGGCAAGCACAGTGATAATGTCTGCTTGTCTTCTCCAAAAACAGCTTCTGCAGACATCGCGTGATGTTCTGAACGTTTATAATATTTTTGTGGCAGATGGACGCAAGTCGTTTTCTGTATGTCCAAAACCAAAAGATTCAGTAAAAGCAGAATGACGGCTATGTGCGGAGTGCGGACGTCTTTTCATTTTGGTGCTTTGCTTTTGTGTCCGTCACCTAGCAACAGCTATACACACAACAGCAGCTCGATTATGCAAGCGTACCAGGGTTCAGAAGGAAAAAAAGACAGTGTGAACACAAACCAAACGAGAAGGTGGCAAGGGGGGAACAATCGAACTTGGGTCATTATTTACTCAACAATTACTTGTTCCAGACTTTTTTAGTGTTTTTTTCTTCTATTAAACGCAAAATACATTCTGAAGAAAGCTGGAAACCTGTAACCACTGACATCCATAGAATTAGTTTTTTGTCAAAACGGAAATAATCTCAAAAAGGTTTGGAACCACTTGAGAGTAAATAAAAACATGTTTGACGACAACTTAAAATTTGAAAAACAGATCAGTACTGTCATAAAATCCTGCTTTTACCACCTCAACTGTCATGTCTTCATAACAACTCGTCTGGATTACTGTAACTCTCTCTATTATAGTATTTATCAGTCTTCTCTCTCTCGTCTGCAGCTGGTTCAAAATGTGGCTGCTAGATTACTCTTTGGCACCTGCAAGTATGAGTCAGTAACTCCTATTTTAGCTGCACTTCATTGGTTACCCATTAAATACAGAATTGATTTTTAAATTTTATTATTTGTATACAAAGCCGTCAATGAGCTTGCTTCTCAGTACTTTACAGACTTGCTCTGTCCATATACTTCATTGAGATCTTATGATTTCAATTTACTCACCATGCCTAGAACACGCCTTAAAAAGCGTCCTAAACTCTGGAACATTCTACCAATTTCCCCCTCCATTTCTGTGTTTAGGTTTTAAAGACCTATCTGTGTTCTCTCGCTTTAAATACTCCTTGATCACTCTTTTATCACTTTTATGTGTTTAATGTTTCTTTTATATTCTGCTTTCTTCACTGTCTTTAGTAGAGATGTGTCTATGTACTTAGTGTCTATATACAGCACTTTGGTCATCTTCTGTTGTTTTTAAATGTGCTTTATAAATAAATATTGTATTGTATTTTTATATGACAGGTGCTTTACAAAATGTTTTATAGTTCAATTTATTTTCTGTTAAAATTATTTAGTAATGCTATTATGTTTGATCTTAAATGCATATAATAATGTATCACTTGCATTTTATACTTGTATTTACAACATTTATTAATTTTGCTTTGGCTTAGTCCCTTTATTCATCAGGGTTCGCCACAGCTGAATGAACCGCCAACTTATCCAGCATATGTTCCACAGCGGATCCCCTACCAGCTGCAACCCATTACTGGGAAACATTCAAACACACTCATACACTATGGCCAATTTAATTTATTCAATTCACCTATAGCGCATGTGTTTGGACTGTGGGGGAAACTGGAGCACCCGGAGGAAACCCACGCCAACACAGGGAGAACATGCAAACTTCACACAGAAATGCCAACTGACCCAGCTGGCACTCGAACCAGCGACCTTCTTGCTGTGAGGCAACAGTGCTAACCACTGAGCCACCGTATCTCACTGTATTCACAACATTGTTAAAAAAAGTATTTAACAAAAAAACAGAAGTAGTTTAGCAATAGCCATTTAAAAAAATCAAACACATGTAGGATGATGTAAATCAGTTATTTGTTTTTATAGGATGAATTTTACCACTTATGCTTGAGTGACCCATAAGCAGAAGTGACCATCTGAAGATTTAATTCCATAATGCTAAAGTAAAGTATTGCACTTAAACTGAAGAATTTACAACCACATCCTTGACCGAGAATACCTATCAGCTCATTGGTTTTATTTGTGTGTGTCTGTTTGTGCATGTTATGTATTCCAGGCCCTTTCGAGACCACATAGAGGGTCCTGGCCAGAGCTCCACACACTCTCTCATCCTCTGCCCAGACCTGCACCATCACAACGACAACCCCCGAGCTAGCAAACACAGTCAGGGGTGAGTGTTTATAGGCTACATTTGTGAGGGTTCTCACTGCGCTGCTTAAATATAATGTCCATATGTTCAACTAATGCACAGAAACTGTTGCTTGGTAGGATGGTGTTGTAAACAGTGCTCCTGTGATTGGCCAAAAGCGAAGCTCACGTAACCTGCACAGCCAGACAGTCGGTCATTACCAATCCATTCTGAGCTGTGAGTGGGGGATGTAAGTATTCAAGACTTATGGCTTTGTTCAAGTGGAGCGCAAGCTTTCTCCTGGGGTTAATGCCCGCTGTGAATGTGGCTGTCAGAATCGAGCTTCTCTCTGGTTTACACTCGTGAGGCAAAGTCAGGGGTTATTTGCTGCTATTTTTACAAGAAACGGGTTGATTTGTCTTAGGCCATTACCGTCTATTATGGCCGGGAGTCTCCGGGAAGGAGGTGGGAAGCAGCAAACGCTGGCATTCTGCCTAAAGAGAAATCAATGAAACAAATTAATCCTTCGCAGGCCGCACTGACACAGTAATCCATCATTCAGGGGTGCTTTTACACACCGAATCAGGGAGCCAGGGCTGAGGGAGAGAGCCCCAAGGGATCACTCGCTTGCACACACACAGGCACGCACATACACACAAGGCAAGACATGAACAGTCTGGTGGCACCCGCCACACAGCTGCAATCCTGCAGCCCAGTGTCTAAAGGGAAAGAGATGAAAGACGTAACATTTTCTAATGGTCATTGTACAGGACGTGTTCCAAGGTCGCACCATAGTCGACTGTCTGTGGTGTTTACTGTTACTTGATTATCAGCGACACCACCTAAAAGCCAGTAAAAACAGGCACTGACAGGCTTGGTACTTGATGAAGAGTTTAAAAAGTAGAGAAAGAAAACAACAGAGGCCCACCACGTTATGGGGTTTTGCATTTTCCAGGCATATTCGTTTATATGGTTTCCGTGATCAGGCACTGTGCATGCAAAGATGTCCTTAGAGGGCAAGTGTTATCTTCAGCAAAATAAGAGAAATAATAATACATAAAGAGCATAATTATTTATATATATTTATATGCTTTATTTATTCAGATTGATTGAACATTTTACAATATGTCAAAAATCCTATTTAAATATCTTTATTTTGCTCTTAAAATTTTAATTTTAAGCTTTTGTCATATCTATAGTGCTTTCACAATGTAGATTGTTTCAAAGCAGATAAACAGACGAATAATAGAACTTGGAACAGTTATGGTAGAGAGTTATGGTGGAATG
>CAIGQZ010022722.1:882875-898582 GCA_903798205.1 Danio tinwini
ATATATATAAATAGCACAGTATTTAACCCTACTTTTCAGCCTCTGCTATACACCATTAGGATATGTTTATTGTTTTTAAAGCATGGATGTTTTAGAATTGACTATAAATTTTCACATTTAAATATCTTTATTTTGCTCCAACATGTACGTAAACATCTGTTCGGTTTTTAAAGAACAGGGTTAAAGAGAAGGGTCTTAATTTAAGAAACTGTTTTGTAATAGTAAACAAAGCAATACATTTCCATAAATAAATATTCAAACACATTTTCTATTACTCATTCATTAATTTCCCTTTGGCTTGGTCCCTTTATTCATCAGGGGTTGCCACAGTGGAATGAATCGCCAACTTATCCAGCATATGTTTTACACAGCGGATGCCCTTCCAGCTGCAACCCAATACTGTGAAACACCTGTACACACATACACTACAGCCAATTTAGCTTACTTAATTCACCTATAGCGCATGCCTTTGGACTTTGGAAACCGGAGCACCTGGAGCAAATCCATGCGAACATGGGAAGAACATGCAAACTCCACACAGAAGTGCCAACTGACCCAGCTGGGAGTCGAACCAGTGACCTTCTTCCTGTGAGGTGACAGTGCTAACCACTAATTTCTATTAAATGTTTGGTACAGTGTACATTACAGTGTATATATATATTGTGTTGCAAATCACTCGTGCTGCTATTGTGAGATACAGTTTAGGTTAGGGACAGGCTTAATGGTATGTTAGGATAAGTAACGGTTCAGGGATAATTACACATGTAATTACAATAATATATTTACATGTAAGTACATTGTAAAAGCATTTATGTACACAATATGTGTTTTGTATCAAATATTAATTAAAATATAAGTTCATTTCTAGTTAAAAACATTTCATTTATTGTGGGTCCCATATCAGTTGATAAACTACAACATAAATTGAATTACACAATATAATTATAATTTATATACAATTATATATACATGTGGCGTAGTGAAGAAAGTAACCAATGAGCAAACAAAATCAGTGCACATAACTGGATCATGTGACCTGCTCTGGGAAACATCTCTGTCCTTTGAGAGCTGTACACAATCATATTCCAGACAAAGGGAAACACAGGAAATGAGAAACAGAAGAAAAAATGTTAATTTTCACAAATGAAAAATTATTTATTTAGAGACATTCACATATCTCAATAAACATGTTACAATATGTGCACAAAAACACATTATTTTATTTTAGTATTTATGATCTCTGAAATGATCAGCTGTTATGCACCTGTGGTGCAGGCCCTTAAGGCTAACAAGGGGAGGCCACTTACCTTTGAGCTCTTTCTGATAGATGACTAGCAAAATGGGGATTTTTCATGACAAAATGACAAAGATCACAAACACTGAATGCTTAGCTAATAAATATATGTTATGAATGTGGTATGAAGATAAAGAAACAACACACTTCAGTTCACATTTAGTCTGTCTGAAGCCCTATATAGTCTATTAAGAAAATACACTCCATGGATACAAATTCCCATCTGTTCTTTAGGAATATTCCCCACCACTTCTGATCCTAAAAAAACACAAACTTGCAATAGTAAAATCATAGTTTTACCAACAATCAAATGCTTGTGATCCACAAAGAATGCTATGTGACAAACCTCCAGGATCATTTCAAAACAGAAAACACATGGTTTCAAATCAAATAAATCCAGCAAATCAGGAACATATGTTGACTGGTGAGCAGTTTGTTTCATCAGTCAATTGATAATAGCTCAATAAACACATTGGCAGACAGGGTTCACCGCGTATGTTGTAAATGACAATGCTGCCCATGTAATAATAGATGAAATCTGACACTTTTGTGGCTCTTTAAATCACTGTGTGTTTAAACATAGAATGTACTAACAGTATTAGATGACCCCCTTGTTGCATGCATTTGTCATAATAAATTGATTTTTTTCCAGTGATTAGCTTTAAATAAAAATATGTTTGCCATCAGGTAACATAATTTGCTTAATGATCAGGTCAGGAAAAAAAAAAACTTTATTTTTTTATTTGTCATTTTTACCCAAAATAACCGAATTACCCGAAATACTTCCATAGAAAATGTAATTAATAATTAATCATGCATACAATTTTCCTATTCATAAAATAAGTAAATAATAAAAAAATGCACTGCAGAAATCTCTCATTGTTCATTTTATCTCTGTCATTGTGTCCTGCTTTGTAGTCCTTCCTTTTCATGCTGTCTCTTGCTTATATGATGTGCCTAATTTTGCGCTCAGAGGTCAGAGAGTTTACTGCTGACTGGAATTTAAGATCTGCAGGATGTTCAATTCACTGAAGGAAAACATACACAACTTTCCATGCAGGAAGTCCCTCACTAACTGCTGTCCTAACCGTGGGGTGGAGAGGAACATTTGGAGTGCCACAGCTGCCTATAATCGGTCCTCTTTCACTTTTGAAAACAAGCTGTTTCTCTGATTCTTCGTTTTTTTTTTTTAAATAATGCTCTAGTAACTTGACTATATTTATCAAAATCTGCTGTTTTATTATGTGAAAAGGGGTCTTGCTTTGAGGAATGTGTGTTCAGGAATGACAGCTGCATTCTTTCCTTTGCAGACAGATAGAACTGATAGAGCGACGCTCGATGTACAGTGCAAAAGGGTGACATGTAAACACAGATACAGGTGCTTTTTTTAACATTCTATGTAACAGTATGTGTGTATAAGCATAATCAAACCATGTTCATGTGCTCTTTGAACTAAAGCCACATATCGGATCATCTTAGGGAATCTGAAAAAGAAGCAGAATAAAATAACAGTGCTTAATTCAAGTTTATAGTACACAAGAGAAACAAATCAGTCAGTCAGATTCTTAAGCCATCCGTTATTAAACCTTGAAATAAAACAGAACATCTTTGGCATATCAGTTTTACAAGAGTATACTACCGTATGTCCATGAAACAACTTTCACAGTTTTAATGTGTTTGTTATTGTTTATAAAATTTACTACCAATTTCTGAAATCATTTTTAATTCCTCCATGTCAACTTTCTAACAATAAACTTACTGGCAAACACTATTTTATTTGCAAATGTTTCTATGAAGCTTTTAGTTTACTGACAGGAAAGACATGGTGCAGGTCAATCACAGTGCTGCTTTTGATCTGATTCCTGATTATGGATTTGTTGTTTAAATCTATAGACCAGAAGACCTAAGAAAGATTTACTGTGACTGAGGTGACTGATGTTGTTAAAATATGACTGGGAGTGAGACTAAACAGATACCAGTATGATATGTATTGTTTACATAGACTACACCACACCCGACACAATTAGTTTTGTAGCTAAATCCTAGTTATGAATCTGGAATTAAGCAAAGTACATCAGCAAATCTATGAATATAGTCTGATGACTGAGGGGGGAAATGTCCTGCTGCTTCATTATATTGTGCAGATGATGTGATAAGGAAATTATGTATTAGTGTATTCACTTTTTGTGTTCTACGAATCTGAGCACAGTTCAGCCAAAGTATCTGTCATCATAGTTTATGACAAAAGTGCAAGTCCTAAACTTTTCTGTCAGAATTTATATCTCTTGCATTTTAGCTCTGCAGGGAACTATAGCTTGACAGATGTTCGGGAAGTAATATTGTCTTTCCGCTTGTTATGTCCTCTGTTACTCAAAACTACACAAGCAAATGTAAAAGCAGTTAATAATGTATAAAATGATGAAATTGTGCACAGGATGATGATACACTGACAGTTCTAACAGTAAAAAAAGTTTAGACATAATTTTGTGATCTGAGTAGACATGAGCCGGCATAAGTTTCTGCTGGTATGATAACCTTGGATAAAATATCACGGTTTCACGGTATTGTGTTTACTGCTGTAAAATACTTTCTTTTTAAGGCCCAATCCCAATTCTATTTTTCTACCCCTACCCCTTCCCCTTGGCTCTTACAGCTGAGGATTAAGGGGAAGGGCTTCAAAATTTACCCCTAAGAATTGGGACAGCACTTCAACACCTGCACACGTCATCAGATGTCATCGCGATCTCTTGCTTCATATGAGATCAGACGATCGCGACTGCTGTAGTGATTCCAGTTGTGTTATTTTTTGGTATTTATTTTCAGGAAATCACTGAAGGGATATATTATGTTATCATAACAATCTAATGTGACGATAAGATCGTAACTGTACTGTGTATTTACACAGTTGCCGTATTCATCTATGTAAACAGTCGAAAACAACATTAACATTATAGCAGATCCTGTAAAAGGCTCATTCTCAGCCACTAGACTTTTCTGACAGGGTATTCGAGTGTCAGAATGTTGTAAAACTGCTGTACAGGAGTTATGATGACGGTAAAACACGAACGCGGTTATGAATATATTAAAACATATGTTTGTTTGTCATAAAGATTCGTAATAATGACAAAAAAATACTTATTTGTGGATCTCCTTACTTCCGGGTTCAGCAATACTGCCGTTGTAGCAGGTGTATTCTGGGAACTTCTTACCCCTTCGTTTCAAGTGTGCACCTGAAAAATCTTTGTTTGAAGGGGTGTATACACCTTGCCCTTAGCCCTAACACCTTCAAGCTAAAGAGAATTGCCCTTGACTGGAACGTGCAAAACGAGGGGTAGGGGTAAGGGGAAGGGCTAAGGGGTAGAATTGGGATTGGACCTAAATGTCAGTAAAAACACCCCCCCCCCCCCCCCCCCATTGAACACAATATATTACATTTTAGTAAACATTGGAACAGTAAACATGTCAGGCTACATACTTAAAATAAACCTTTGACTTCTATGTGTCTTCATTAGCTTCATTAGCAATTTGCCCACACATGTACATCTCTCCTCTATTTAGATGCATAATATATAATTGCTTAGAGATCCTGTAAACAAAAACAAATGCCTTTTAATGTGTGCATACTCAAGGACATAGGCAGTAAACCTCTGTCTGATACTGATTCTATTTTTTTTTCTTCATGGTTCTGTTTTCTTGCAGGGTGCCATTTTAAAGCATATTTGCTCTTAAATAAAGGCACACCTCATCATCTACTATGAAAGTCCCCTGAATATACACAGCTGTTCCAGACACTCCAGGAGGAAAAAGATTTCTTTAGCCAGTGAGTCATCAGTTTTGCTGCCTGATGGAGCTCTAGCCTCAAACAACCTGCTAGTATTTGCCTTAAAGCCCTAATGTGAATAGCTGCTCAGCTAAGTGAAAATTACTCAAAACCCAATTTCAATTACCTAATGATTCAAAATCACTTCACAGAGCTTTTTTCTCCTCTTTTTAGTTCATGAAAGGATCGGGGTGGAAACTATTCTCATTACTAAAAAAATAATAGTGTAAAAATAAATGTTGGTACTTCAATTTAGAGAGGATAGAGGTGGATTTTTTTTTGTGTGTGTGTTTTAGAGAAGGTGCTTACTTATCTGTAGTTTGAGAGCATTTAAATAATGTGCAATCCAAAAACTGAGGAATAACAAACAAAGCAAGTGTTATTATTGTTGTTATTTAAATTTATAAAAAGTATTCTTTAAAGTTGGTAATTAGAATTGGTAAATAAGAACAATGCTAATAGTGTACAGTTTAATGTTAGTTAGTAAACATGCATGAGCTAATATATATTCATTATGGTCTATTCTCACCGCTGTCAATTCCATCACTTCACCTCTGACACCTTAACTAAACACCTCAAGTGTACATGCATGTGAATTTGTGTGTGGTATTAGCATTCATAGCAAAACTAATACTATTAACCATAAAGTAATGGCAAGACTGGTTAGTTTGAATGTGACGTAAAATGGAATTTGTTTTTGAAACATCAGACATAGGTCTCTTTATCTGTTCTCCTTCAGCACGTGTACATTATCACCCTGTTTAAAGCAATTAATCTCCTCTGTCTTCCAGCGTGGATGTGCCCGAGACAGACGGAATTCCAATTAAATTCCTGCTGCGGGTCGGTTTAAACAGACCATTATGAATATGCGAGGTGGCTCTCTACCTCACACAACAAAAGCTCTTCTCCTCAAACACAGTCCATTATCTTTGCTCTTCTCTACTAAGAATACCTACGCTTTTCTTAAGCGGTGTGCTTATATGCGGCTTTACTCTTGCTTATAGACATTCGCTGTAAACGCGATGGCAAACTGGTTAAACAGATAAAAGTAGGGTGGACACCGGCTTTTTGGTCAATCTATGTTGAATCATAAGTTAAAACTGCGGGATGTTTGTGTCGTAAACTAATAGCGATCAATAGTGCAAGTTCTATACCAATTCTTCAATAATATGCTATAAGCCACAACTTTTTATTGTCTGCTGGGTTGGGCTGCAACCCAATACGCCCTTATCGTACCTTTAATGTCCACATTATTCTACAAACCATCACATACACCTCGCGTTATTGGTGCATAATTAACATGATTTTTCCTAATTAACATCAAGTATTATATAGCTTTGATAAGAAAATTTTTCGGATAAAGTATTAATACTAAATAGGTGGTAATGTAAATGTTGAACGATGCATTAATCGATAGTTTATAGACTATATTGCATTAATTAACATTAATATAATTTGTAAGACAAATCTCATTTATCTTCTAAGTAAACCTCCATAAAAGGAGGTTTTAGGAGTTGGTGTAAATCCAGGCCTATCACGTGACATGCGCAAACCGTTTTTTTTTATGCAAACACTTTATTTCGCGGTTGTTTACAATGACTTCAGGGCATAGGTAATACTATTGTTATTAAATGCCCTTGCTCTGATTAACTGAAAACCGTGAGAAAAAATTGTAAAATCACATAAATTAGAATGCCGTATAGCGTTCGAGACTCCACGAACTGTTACGTTCTACTTTTGAAAAAACGCGCCTTGGGGATCAAGTACCTTTCTACTTATGTGAACCTGACGTTTCGCTAACGTGCCGTTCTGTCGGAAAACCTAAACGCATTTTAATCCAGTGTTTTCCCTAATGTTTGCCCAGACAATTGAAGTGGCGTACACAGGTTCACAACTGCAGTTTTACTGCTATATGAAATGTTACATTAATAAATTATATGTATATATAAAAATATAAATAAATAAAAAATAAATAAATAAATATTGTTAGAGCCGTCATGCTCTTGTCTATACGTCTACAGGGCACAATGACTGAAAATGGATCTTGGTCCTTTATGATTGCTGTGCTGACATTGATACGAGTGCTTAGGTGTCATTGTTGTGGTTTTCGTGTCTTTTGGGGAAATGTCAAAGTGTAATGTAGACTAATTATTGTTGGTCTGGGCTTGTTTTAACTGCTAACGGATTTATGACCTTGCTCGCTGAGACCATCCAAGGCAATTAGCACATAATCTCTAAATAGATGATGGTTTGTGAGCTATAAAACCATTACCTCCTGTTTAAACTGACAGTCTCTAACTAAACTAACACTTTATCTAAACTACAAGCTATAGCCAAAAATACACTTTCCCCCATTTTGAAGAATTAAAGTCACTGATATTTTATAATTCATAAGTTGACGGTGTATTTAGAATCTTTACAAAGAACATTGTTTTCCTACCTTTCTTTATGTATCCGCCATGAAGGCCAGCATATCACAGACCATTAACAGAGCCCTTATACTTGCGGTTAGATTATTTTCCCCGTTTCTGTGTTTTTATAATAAAAACAAGTTCGTTAAAATCTTTGATAATCGTGTTTTATTTCATCTACATTTGGTTAGTTTACGCAAGATGAAAAGTGACTGAACGTGCTGTTTCTTATGACGAAATTATACTTTTTTATGACGGCGAAAGTTAGGTTAAAATGCTTAAATATCTTAAGCCGATGTGCAAAAGCATGCTGGTGCTTTTAGGCCTTCCTTATAAAGCTGGGCGAGGGAAATGTGGAGTGATTTTGTTCAAAACATTAACTAGTCTTTTAAATAGCCCATATAGTAATATTAAGTGGCGTAGTTTAAGATATTTTCCACATCTCTCCCCACTATCCTTTCCATTAAGAGCGATTAGATGATGTCTATTGAAAGTTGCTGATCCATAAAGAAAATGGCAGTAGATAAAAGGCGATTCTAAGTGACCTTCTCGTCCTTTTCACACCAATCTAAGCCCCAAAATAGTTAGGGATCAAATTGAACAAAAGCACCCTCCTCTTTCCTTTCAACTCACCACTACTCAAAGTGACAAACCCCACCATCGCATTGGAGAGGCGCGTAATGTGTTTAAGACTTTGAGATTATTAGACAGAGGAAATACATCTGAACGATAGAGTAAAATGTTTTGCTTTTACGTTAAACTCTTTAAGGCAACACTCAGATATCTTCAAAAGCACATCATACGATATTTAATTTCTCTTTATTAATAAAAACGTGTTGTGTTGCTTGCAAAGTAGTAATACTATACTTTATTGACAGATTTGGCATATTGCTTTGATGATTACTTTTTTGTATCAAATAATAATGTTATGCATTTGTGCTATTTATATCAACGTCTATTTTAACTTATTTGTACATACGACATAATTGTTAAATGTGCTTAAGGCAGGCCTGCTATTCAGCCGCACAAACAATTCAGACGTCTTTACTTTATAGCTTTTAATGCATTCATTACAAAACCTTTGAGATGTTAATAAAATTGCGTTTACTTTTACTTCTCTGCTTACTAAATGCAACAGAAGTTATATCCCTTAGATTTATTTTATTTTTAATATGACTTTAGTTAAATGCAGCATTAGAGGTGTCTAAAACGAGGGAAAGGAAATGTAGTTTATCCCTGCTGTGTCCAGTGTTTATACCACCTAACCCTAGCGTCTTTACATCCGTGCTTACTTGGTAGGAGGTCTGCCATTCGTGTGGTTTTATTACTCGAATTGCTCTTAGAGAGAATGCATTATACTAAATAGTATATGTTGTTTATTGCTATTCTAAACGAGGTGCTCGTACATTAAGAAACATAACATCATAATACAAATTGCATGAGGTGCTTTGAAGCAATGTGTTGTTATTACTATTATTATCATTGTTGTTGTCGTTGAAATTTTATCAAACGTGATAATATAGCACAAAACGTACTTCTTGAACCATCGCTGATTTCAAATATATAATTTCTTAGTACTCGTAGGATCATCTAAATAATTAGATTTTTTTTGTCATTTTAGATTATGGTTATCCCTTATGTAGTCACATGAACCCACAGCAACTAACTTTTTAAACATTAGTTTATAAGTTATTTTAGTTTATGTCTGTCAATAAACGTTCATTACAACTTTTGACAAACAAATGCTTTTTGATGATTAATTTATATTAACTTCTGACCTAACTCTAAAATAAAAATGAGAAAAAAAATAAATGCATAAAAAAATTGTTAATCATATAGTGAATGTGTTTTCTATACTCTCTTATTCTGCAATAAGGAGCTTTAGGTATGTTGATGTCTAATTTAAAGAAAGACACGAGGAAATAGTCATTGGGCAGACAGTCATAAAGCTTTTTTAGATCTGATGTATTGTTATGGCTTCATTCTTGCTTTATTGTTTATCGTTTTGTACTTCTTTTATCAGTTTTTGCAACTTTTCAGAATTGTTACATGTGTAGTACACGAGGCAGTCCTACTTTATTCAGAGCAGGTCTATCGTATAATCGTCCTTTTAATCCGTTGACATTATCACTTAGACAAACAGACTGCTATCGATCTTCCCATTACGAGATCATGCAAGACGAATAGCACAGGTGAAAAGCCACTTCTTAAAGTCAAACGTTCAGTCATGTCCAGAATCACTACAACCTTTTGTAGTTTTCTTTTTTTTCCTTTTTTTTCAAATTGAGTAGGCTAGTGCAAGTGATCGACAGAATTCGGTCTACCGATCGCCCGTGGACTATATTCGCATTGCTTTTACCTGACAGTCTCACGTTATTAATTTGACAGGATTTTATGTTTTAGTTTGATGCAAGTTTACGCACATTGCTGTCTATATCTATATGAATTGCCACTAAAATTGGGATCGAATAAAGTGATAAAAGTACTTACCTTTCGAACACGGACCAAACTAAGAAACCGCCGATCCTAAGTAATACCAACCAGTCGCTGGGCGCTCGCACTTTGAATGTCCAAGTGTCCACTTTACCGTTTCTTCAGTGCTGTTTTCATGCGTGCCTTGTGTTCCCATTCGCTGTCCCTCTCCCTCTCTCCCCTCTCACTCTCTTCCCTATCTGTGGAGTAAAACCTTGATGGTACACTTACAGAAGTTTCTCTTTGTTCGTTTTAATCTTATTCGTTTCACCTTTGCAATGAACAGAGGACAGCAGCGTGTGTTTCTACGGATCTGTTTGTGGAGAGACGGAGAAGCTCCGCGTTGAGTTGAAAATAAGCTAGCTTTTTGTAACTAGAGGGTTTCTTGAACGGTCGGGTGTCGGGGTTTTGCTTCGTCTTCACTTACACAGTTTTGGATTTTGATGCACTATTTATGCAAAAAAAAAGTTATGGTTAAAAAAAGAGTTTGTTAGGTGATAAAGGCTATTAAAATATTTATTAAATACTTGAAATTTAAACATTCCGGTTTTGTCCGCTAATAGGAGGCCAACAAGATTTTTTTCCCGAAAATAAAAATTAAATAAGCATCTTAAGTGGAGACATTGATAAAAAAAAACTTGATGCTAAACAAGTTCCAGCAAATCATGATTAAAAAAACTTTTAAATCTGATGTTTTAATAGCCTGCATCACCAAAAAACAACAACAAAACAAAAACAAAAAAACAGAAACATTCATCCCACTGCGCAATTTGTTTCCGAGTTACATTTGGAAACAAGATTTAAATGACAATAAATTACAAATTTTTCATGTTGCTGTAATTGTCTACTGTACGCTAGATGGCAGCCCGATCCAGACATTATAAGTCTGTACAGCGCAGCCTTCGGCATTCATGCACAAAAAAGCCGGTTTCCCTGCGCATTATACCAAAACTTCCCTCGTTAATAAATATGTTAAAACATACACTGCACGATGGATTTTCCTATTTTTCAACATCATAATACTTTGATTCCTCTTTTCCTGCCCTTGTTTACTGCTTGATATGTGTCCTATCACTGAGAAAGCATTCCGTTATAGCATACACTGACATATCCTTCTAGTCAAACTAGTGGTAGTCATCACGCTTCCCGGTGCTTTTTTAATGCAACCGTTTTACTGAAAATTAAGTGTAATATTGACACGTGAAAGCATATTTTATACATCGATACGCAATTTCGAGTCGGTCGGCTATATTGGTCTGTCAAATTGCGTTAAACCTTAATGGGACCTTCATATTTCAAATCTGGACGCCGTAACGTTTTTTTTTTTTTTTTTTTGTAATTAAGACTAGGGCTTTGAACAAAACACTTTCAACTTTGTGAGGTTCGCACCAGTCCTTTTGCCTCACGCGCATTTGTTTATTTTTCACGTGCGAGTATAGTTCGCTCATTGCTTTCATCCCGCTTTTCGCCGCTTCTTTCTGGGGTTTCTTCCTCTTTTTTGTGACAATAGACGGTCCATTCTAATCGGGTTTCAAAGTAAATAGCAGCGCAGGGGCGAGAGCAATGTAAATTGTGCTTGTCAGAGCCCTCAGTCGTAGGTAGCGAGGAGCGAGGACTCTAACCAATGGAGTGAAGGAGGCTTGGCTAACCTTAGCCTCCCATTTTCTCTCTCCCCCCTCGATGCAGGGTTCTGACCAGTCAGTCGCCTTTGATTATCAGTTGCCAGCAGCCCCTCTCTTGGCTCCTTGACACGAGCACCATATAAGGCGCAGCGATCTCCATAGAAACGTGTCAGTTTCAATAGTAGTGTCAAAGTTCACTATATACAGACATTCGCGCAGATCTCCGTTTCGGAAACATTGCTCCGCTGGTACTCCCGTTAAAACGCATTCTTTTTTGGGTCTCTGCTTCTTACATATTCTATTAGTTGCTTTTTTTTCTTTTCTTTTCCTACTGGAGAGGTGAAACTACATAGGCAGTCGGGCGACGTTGCTTTTTTTCGCTGGACCAGATGAGCTTTATTCATGAACATAGATAGAGAAATCCGTTCTTCAGTGTTTCCTCCTCTCCAACCGCGAAGACGGAGAGAGGAGCAAGGAAGAAAAAAGAGGGGAATTTATTTTGCACAGCACTTTGGATCTGCGGTCCACCAGAAAGCTATTATTTTTGCTTCAACGTGAAGATTTTTTTTACTGCGGTATTTTTTTTAGAAAACAGTTTTTTTATATTACGTCTGGGATCGCTTTCTTCATTCACGATTGGGTTCCCGAATGGCTGACTGCAATTTACCTTGGAACTGGCCTCCCGACAACTGCATATCCTGATCGGGTGCCTTTCTATCGACTCCGGTATTTTGAATGTATTGACCATTTTCTGCTTCTACTTTTTTCCTTATGAGATTGAGTGCTCCAATTTGAATTCGCGCTGCCGTTCGTCCAAGACTTCCCTTTTCCCTGCTCCGATATCCGAGCGACCAGTTCGCTTGAAAGCACTTTTCGGGCCCGAGATATGGCAATGGTAGTTAGCGTCTGGCGAGATCCGCAGGAAGACGTGGCTGGAGGACCTCCGAGCGGCCCCAATCCAGCAGCTCAGCCGGCGAGGGAGCAACAGCAGGCGGCGTCAGCGGCACCACACACTCCGCAGACCCCCAGTCAGCCAGGACCTCCGTCCACACCAGGGACGGCTGGCGACAAGGGCAGCCAGAATTCTGGACAGAGTCAACAGCATATAGAATGTGTTGTTTGCGGGGACAAATCGAGCGGCAAGCACTATGGTCAATTCACCTGCGAAGGATGCAAAAGTTTCTTCAAGAGGAGTGTCCGAAGGAACTTAACATATACATGTCGTGCCAACAGGAACTGTCCTATTGATCAACACCATCGTAATCAGTGCCAATATTGTCGGCTGAAGAAGTGTTTAAAAGTGGGCATGCGGCGGGAAGGTGAATATATTTTCTGAATACATCACACTTGCTACACAAGTATAGGTTTATTGTTTAAAGCAAGGTTACACAGACCTCGCAATATACACATGCAAAAGCAAAATTATTTCGTATTGAATTCTTGCTAAAGAGTGTCAGAGGGCGCATTTGTAAACACACTCGCATATGCAAGATCAGCATGAATCTAATATAGTTTTGTTTACATAGATTGGCAAATATCGTATGCACCCATTTGAACTCGCAAATAACAACATGTATAATAAAGTCACCCAGTAAACACTGTTTGTGTGTCAAAAAGAAAGATAAAGATTAAGTGTGTAGCTAAGTCTACATGCTTTTACGTGTGTGCTGAAAGACGATAAAGCTAAATACGTCCACATGCCCATATAGTGTAACCTATTGAAATAAGAGGCTATATGTTTATCTTTCAAAGTAAAATGTACAAGTCTGTTTTTACGCTGTAGTCTAGAGTAAACGTTCAGAGAGGCCTGTCTGTCCCCTCTTAGCCTAAGCTGTATGTGAACAATGGCCTTTGCAACTTGCAGTCTAGTGTTGATAACGAGTAGTACGAACTGCTATTGATAATATTCAGATTCTCTTAAAATCCGAATTAGTTAAACGTAAGACGTGCCCTATGTCCTGTTCATTATTATTTTTGCTTGAATTGAATAATGAAAACAAACTCTTCGTACTCGATTGTGGACATTTTCACTGTTCCAGAGTTAGTAATTAAATTGCCTGGAAACGTGTTACTAGACGTAAACCTACACATACGTATATTACAAGTATTATATCAAATATTAATACAGTATAGCATTTATAATCAGACACATGTCAGTGGCAGTGAACTACTTCTACTGAAGTCGAGATTTAAACCCGTTTTTGTCTACTGTAATGTTTGCTACATGCGTATAAAACAACAAAATAACATTTCAAACGAATTATCATGTGCGTGCGTGTGTTTGTGGAGACATAAATACACACACAGCGAGTGCGAGAGATAGCTAGCGTTTGTATGTCTTCATATTCTGTATTGAAGTCCATACACAAAGGTAAACATTGCTATCTAATAATAAATTAGGTTAGTTGGGATTCAAGGACCCTGTGAAAAGATTTTCTCCGAAACGCAATGCCTCACAAATAAATAATAAATATTGTGCAATTTTGTTGTAATTTCGTAAATGCTAAACAGCAGTCTAGACTGCTCATGCACTCGAAGTAAAGCTTCCACATCAATGATGTTTCTCAGTTCTGGATGTACATTTCCTCTCCCTTTCTTTCTTTTTGTCAGCGGTTCAGCGAGGAAGAATGCCTCCAACCCAACCGAACCCGGGCCAGTATGCGCTAACGAACGGGGATCCTCTGAACGGTCATTGCTATCTCTCCGGATACATCTCGTTACTACTTCGGGCCGAGCCTTATCCTACGTCTCGCTATGGCAGCCAGTGCATGCAGCCCAATAATATTATGGGGATCGAGAACATCTGTGAGCTTGCAGCTCGTCTGCTCTTCAGTGCAGTGGAATGGGCAAGGAACATCCCTTTCTTTCCCGATCTGCAGATCACCGACCAGGTGTCATTGCTCAGACTGACATGGAGCGAGTTATTTGTGCTAAACGCGGCTCAGTGCTCCATGCCCCTACATGTGGCCCCACTGCTCGCCGCTGCCGGCCTGCACGCCTCGCCTATGTCGGCGGACCGCGTCGTGGCCTTCATGGATCACATTCGTATCTTCCAGGAGCAGGTCGAGAAGCTCAAAGCACTGCACGTCGATTCTGCTGAATACAGCTGCATTAAGGCAATAGTGCTCTTCACGTCAGGTGAGTGTGTGAGACGAGGCCTACTCGCAGACATAAGGGGCATTGCAATATGGGGCGGATAAGCTTCGGCATCGAAGCTGTAGCTCACTGGTGGTCTCAGGCTAGCTTTGTATTTTGGTATCTCTTAACGCACAATTAATGAAATTGTATTTCAAGTGTGATTGATTAAAAACCATTCGCAAATATTTAACATTTAATGTTTTGCAAAATGTCACGTTATTGTGGTTAACGCTTATGATATAACATTTATAGTAGGTTACATTTTGCATTACTGGTGTTTGACAGATATATATCTAAAGCATTTAATTCAATATATAATTTGATATGTTTTGAAAATATTTAGGCATTATTTGTACAATTAAATGTAGATCTTGTTAAGAATATATTTTCTAAATCAGCTCAAACTGTTAAGTTGACAACTGCACATGGCACCACAGTGTGCATAAACAAATATATTTCTGAGGCCCTGTCTATTGCGACAACTTGACTACGGAGGCCTCTGATATTTATAATTGATTTTGAGCTCATTTGATATTTTAAAATCAGTTTAAACAAATTCGCAAAACTATTCATAGACTGTTGCCAGTTTACTTAATGACGGGTTAATTTACAAAAAAAGACTTGGAGAAAAAAAACAACAATTTTACCAAAACATTGATCGACACTGAATTACCCTCACACTCTAAGCTTTGCGATTTATTTTTACAATATATTCTCTTTTTTCAGCAACGGCAGACGATAATTAATATAACATTGCAAGCAATGTCTAAACACACTGTTACAATATTAATGTTACTTTGCATGTTTTCTTATATTCGTAGGTATCTATTTAAATACATTTTAATTTCATGTATAATATAGCACAAATGTATTAGTTTACTACTATAAACATGACGAATGACAAAAAAATAAAGTATCCAGTACCTACCTTCAAATATCTAATATATATA
>CAIGQZ010022722.1:913582-925977 GCA_903798205.1 Danio tinwini
TGTTGTTATTATTATTATTATTATTATTATTATTATTATTATTATTATTATTATTATCATCATCAGTATTACTAAATGCAATATAAAGATTAGCAAACATGCATGCTCTCTTAATAAGGTTCACATATTTGTATTATTATTATTATTATTATTATTACTTTTTAATAATGAAGGATATCTGTATTCTGACAAAAGCTGTATAGTTAGGTACAGTTTAAAATCTATATTACTGCAAATAATAATAATTTCACACAGGCTACCAATGCGTTTAGACAAGACTTCTGGCATCAGAATAAATAGGCTATCTAAAACTTTATACGTAAAATTTGATTCATGTTTAAGTTTGAATTAGTACTTAAAACATTTTGCGACGTGATTTATGCGAACAGGCGTTACCCAAGAAGATTATTATTGTTGCTGTTTTATTAAGCCTATTTGTGCATGGAACATGTTATTTTGTTCGTTGTCCTGTTGTATGACACAATACATTTGACGGGAATTTGTCTTAAAAAAGAAAAAAAAAGGAAAGTGTATTCAGAGCTAATAATCGTTTTGATGCCTTATCGCCACTCTTTTTCATCACACAAACCGAATTCAGAACATTATTTTCTCTGACCTGCACCAAAATCAGTTTATACGCGTGCCTACTCATATTGCTGAATTCCAAAGTCCGTTTATCATTGTCCAAGCAAGAGCAAACCAACATTTATCCACAAAATATCCCTTTTTTATTATATTTATTATTATTTTCCTTACGGATCTGTCGGCATGTTATATTAAGCACCTGGTATCCCAGGGTATGTGAGACTGCTACAATTATTCTCAAAATGCAATAATTCACTTATTCGAGCAAGTGTTGCGCAAACACTGCAGAGCAACACGGAACAAATTCAATATTTTCTGTTTTGTCCGCATATCATGACATCCTCACATAACTTGATGAAAGTTGCCTTCCCTTTTTCTAGTTAAGAAGGAAGAGTGTGATAAATTTTACCATTTTGCACCGCGCTCCACTCACGCACACTGTTTTTCTAAAAATATCAGGATCGAAGACAGAAGGGGGGACAGAAACCTGAAAGCAATCATTAAATGCCAAGCCTCTGCCAACAGCAGCTGTCCGGTTCTCTGTGGCGTGATCACCCCAAAACATTTCCCACTTTCTCGACACATTTACGGAGCTCTTTCGCACGAGGAAGCGGAACTTCGGGGAAGCAAGGTGCGCGTGTGGGTGGGTGTGAATGTGGGCCATGTGTGTTATATGAACTAATAACAATCAATCAAAACGTGACGTGAGGGAACGATGAGACCGGAAAAATGAACAGACAGACAGACATATTCAGTGTAATTCACCTTTATTTATATAGCGCTTTTTACAATGCAAAAGCAATTTAAAAAGATAGACAGATAGACAGACAGACAGACAGACAGATTAAGTCGAAGTGAAAGTAAAGAGACAGAATTTCAGAGAGAGTTGTATTAGTTTTTTTTTCTTTGCCAGCACATAATAAAACATTGATTGTTGCAGTTTGCTGACCCGTAAAATTTAGGGGCTAGATTTCCCTTCAGAACCGAGCATATAATTATGCAAATAGAGATCTGACAGCGATCTGGTGAAGTACTCCCTAAAACAAGGGCCTGGAGGAGTGACAGTCCAGCTTCGGCAAGTGCTCGGCTCTTTAAGAATAGTTCATATTTGGCGGTGCATGAGAGTATGGGAGGAGACGAGCGTGCGGGACAAATCGCGGATAAAATTGAAATATCAATCAAAGACTTCGCAGACTTTAAATACGAAGATATGTTTGGAGTTAAATGTGATTCTTGTGGTAAAATGACCAAAAGTGGTGGAAGATTAAATAAACACTGTACGCTATTAAATACAATGCAGTGAGTGTTAAGTATTTTAGGCGAGACATTTTAGAAGACAATTGTCTGCAATTTATTCTTCATGGGTGTTTGCACAAAATAAACCAACACTTGACACTTTTTTGGTCCTTAGAAACTTAAACGGTGCTAAACAACATCCCACAATTTGTAAAAGAAAAACAATTAAAATACAATAAAACTAGTTTGTGACTATAAGAAACCCCAAAATGTTTCTGCTTTTTGCCTTTTAGAAAATTCTAATAGCATATAAAACTAAGCTTTTAATGATATGTTTATGTTGTTAACATAACAGTTGTTTAACGAGATTATCGTGTTAGTTAAGCCTACCCAACTACTTAATAAACATTTTATGCATAACGGAGGAATCTCATTTATAAACAAGTTGTCGTTTCTTTATAAATGTCCTGTTAAAAAAAGAAAGAAAACAGAAAAGGTACCTTGACTTTTTGCAGTTTTTTTTTCTTATTTGAAGTTCACTGCTTTTGCAAAGTATTTAAAAACAATCCATATATACATTTTTTTATTTATTTTTCTTTTGTTAAAAACTTCACCCCAAAGTTAACTGACGTAACAAAACCATTTTTATAATGTGACTGATAAATCATAAAACGGAAAATTCCCATCTGTGAATAAAGCCATTAGTTTGTTTAAAGCATGACTTTTGACATTCTTGTTGATTCCTTCTGAAATTTTCATATTTGTAGACAAGAAGAAACATAAGAAAAGCTCTTTTTGGGCACTTCATTTGTATTTTTGAAGGATGAAAAGAACTTTTAACGAATTCTATTTCTAATATTGATTAAAATTTCCTCTTATTATATACCCTAATTTGCAATGATATTTACACAAATCGAAAGCTGGTTTGGAAACACTACAATTGTGTTGTTTGCCCTCAGAACAATTATCAATCAAAACCAAACAGAAGCAGTGACGATTTCTTTCCGCGGGACAGTTTTGCCGTGACCGTGTTACTCTTAGGCCATTATTTCCGCTGGTTTGCGAGTTAAGGTCTAAAACAAGCAGTCGGGACATAAAAAGTAGGTGCTATAGACATGGCTTCATCCGATACTTCTCCGTCTTTGACTGACACTTATTTTGGTTAACATTGGTCTCATTGTAAAGTCCTGGACTCGATCTAGACACAAATATCAGCTTTCGTGATAGAGTTCCACAGCTGTTACGTGAGAAGAGCGAGTCATTCTCCGAGCAGGCTCACCTTCCCTGGGAACAGAGCTGAGAGGAGAGCCGGTGGAGCAACAGGCTTTATCGGGCTCAGAGGATCTTCCCCCGTTAGACTGAACTTTAACCCGACAACTCCTTAGGTTGAAAGTGATGCCTTTACGATCATTACATTGTAAATAAGAGTACCCTGTGCATCGGTGTCTGTAAGTGCAAGGTGAGATATGTCCATCAAACTGCAGCTCGCATATGCGCAGGTCAGTTTTATACAAAAAACAGAGTAAGTCGACCGGGAGAATTAAACGAAGAGATCTCGACGCACAATTGTATAAAGAATTTTATTACTGTGTGGAGATCATTATTACCTTCAAGTAACACAGAAAAAAAGAAATCAGGGCACCAAATTGCCATTAATTCAAAGACAAAAGACAAACATATTTAATGAGTTATGAAAAGTGAAATATCAGATCCAGGTTTAATTTCAATGCATCTCGATTAAAAGCGAATAAAAACGCGAGAAAACAGCTTATAAAGTGAACAACTTCAGTTGTGCAGCAAACAGCACACCTCTTCAGAGTGACTGGAATGTGTCAATAAAAGGTAGATCTCTTAGATTAAAACATGAATTGTTAAAATGAGTCCTAATTTAAAAACCAATTAAGTTCGATTTGGTTTAAGGCTCTGCCTAGCACAAGTGACATTCACATATGGCTTGTCAGGCTTTACTTGAAAATAAAACATAAAAAAGAAAGATAAACTTCTTGTGTTTTTTCCTAAGGCAACAATAATGAGATCTGAGCAAAATATTTTTGACAGCATATATAAGCAACTTTCAGTTAATCAGTGGCTTTTAATGAACATGTGCAGATATTTTAAAAGGTTAATTTGTTGTAAAAATAGTTTCCAAACATGAAAGCAGCTGGGGCATTTACTCCCCCCCAGCTATATTCACATCTCTATTTTGAAAAAAACTTATTATATGAATTATGCACAATTATTTACATTACCTATCTTCAGCAATCTAAATATCTAATGACAAACTAAATCTCTAAAAAAGTGACAAGAACAGAGCAGCTTTTTACTGGGAGATTATTTTCAAGCTAAAGCAGACTGATCTGTTGACATGCCTGAGCGACATATCTTTAAGCCTCCACTAATACTACATTGTCCAGAAGACAATGCCTCTTGTCTCGGATGAGACAGAAACATAACACACGCTTTAGAGTAAGCAGAAGATGACAATGAGATGTTAAAACAGTCCGAATAGTCATAGACTCTGTCATCAAATAATAATAAAAGGGCAGGTTTAATTAGCAAACATCTTAAGAAATGGCTTTTGTACTTCAGATACCATTAAATCTCCCTGATCCTGACACACAGGAAGATATTCCCTGACTGACATATCTGCACTGTTAAAGGGAGACATTTCTAAAACTCATGCTCGCAGAAGGTTTTAAGGGATTTAAAAACAGAGGAGGATTCTTCCAATCTGTCATGCTGTCAATGGCTTACTTCACTGTATTCATTCTTAATCTAGTCTCAAGTTAGCCATTGAATTTGACTCTGCAAGTTGCCTTTTTCTTGTTAAAGTGTTATGTGTATGAACAAACAACCTGTAAGCCTTTAGCATCTGACATACAAAGTTTCTAAGCACTCCAGTACTTTAACTGCAAATGAGACCCCAGTCAAAAAGAAAGAAAGAAAGAAGAAAAAACAACAGGAAACCAAATAGACTTCGCAGGCAGGCACTAGGACCTGTCATGCGTGTGTGTGTGTGTGTGTATGTGTGTGTGTGTGTGTGTGTGTGTGTGTGTGTGTGTGTGTGCAGGTGCTTCCCAGGCATTAGCTCAGTTCAGGACAATGTCAGGATAATTAGAGGTGCATCAAGAGGCGGTGTGCGGCGCCGCCTGTCAGCCTTAATCTGGCCACCGATGGGCCACCACCAAATCCACACAGCGGCCCACAGGAGGCACAAGCAGTGAAGCCATATTGCTTTGACAGTTGCACTCATCCAGAAGTAATGCAAAACGCTATTCTGATGTATACAGCCTGACCCTGCACTCCTCAGAGTCATACAATACACTGGGAGGAGGGCTTCAAGGAGGAATATGTTTTCAGAAAAGGAAAAGAAGAGAAACGGAACTAGGAGAAAGAGAACGATACTAGACTCTATGTTGTGATCTCTAGAAGTCTTCATGTTTGATTCGGTGGGAGCTTCGTGTGGTGACCGGACTGGATGAGGAGTCGTCCTCATGGTCTTTAAGGGCATTGCTGAAGAACTTAAAGATGGACTGGAAGCTCTTCCACGATGTTAGCTCGTGTTTCTCAGTACCTGTAAAACACATAACATCAAAACAGACACAGATTAAACACAGATTAACATTTTAGGAAGGGATAGTTGACCTCAAAAATGAACCTTTTTGAATATTTCCTAACACTATAGAAACTTGATTTAAAACTGAACACAAAATAAGCTACACTGAAGTTCAGGACACAATAAAAACTATCAGGGAAAAAAAATATCCACACCAAAAAAGTTCTTGTCACTAGCACATGACTCTTAAATTGATTTTGCACTCCTAAAATATGTATATTTGTACTTCAAGATGTGTTCACACATGTAGTTCCATTTTATTAGTTCATCCAAAAGAGAAAACGATAAATAGGCTATAGTCCTGGCTCAGTTAGGATTCACACTGTTATTTTTAAGACCAAATCTGAAGATATAAAACAAAACTAACATATACTTCAAAACATTTTACAATGAAACTGCACTAGAGTTTTCGCCCCCACATTTTCACAGGTCTTGTTGTGCTTCATTGGACCAATGTTTGCATTGTAGCGTTCACACTGCATTGAACATTTTCACCTCTTTAAAAAGTAAATCAGTTGTCACTTTAAAGGGCACCTATGATGAAAATCATCTTTTGTAAGCTGTTTTGACAGAACTTTGTGTAGGTATAGTCCACAGTCATATTGGAGTGATAGAAACACAATAAGTCTTTTTTTTTAAATTTCCTGACGTTAAAAAAGGATCCAAATCCCACCCATTTTGAGGCCAACCGCCACGTGATGTAGGAGTGCAGTTTCCCCGCCCACCGAACTGATTGACAGCCGCGTATTAACATGTCTTTGTAGTAATGTGTATCATCATATTATAAATTATAATTATAAAAGAAGACGCTTCAATCTGGATTGTGGACATTAACATAACGGTTGTTAATGTCAAAAACAGTGCAAAGTTAAAGGTGCACGCTGTGAGTGTGTGTCTGTGTGTGAGTTTTTTAACGACATAACTTTGTAACGGCATTGTGTGACGCATCATTACAGAAAGGCTTGAATGAACTCTACAACAAATACATCAAATAAACATCGGTAAAGTTCTTACTGTAGTATTTCTCACAAACTTTACGTGAGATATGCTTCCTTCATGTCTGTCACTGTGCTGCTTATCTGACACAGCCGGAGACAGAGAAACACCGACAGGCACATGGGAATGGTGGGCGGGGAGAACTAGCATTAAAAGCACAGGCAACAAAAACAGCTACATGGTGCTCAAAGCTGAACATTACAAACTTCTTAAGGTCTAATAAATAATTTGATGTTGAGCTGACACTTTACAGACACATTCTGGAGACACAAAAGACTTACATTAAATCTTGAAAAGGGGTAAAATAGGTGCCCTTTAAGCTAAAGTTCAGGATTGGGGTTAGGGATACCAAATTGCTGTACTCCAAACGGCACCATTTTAGATTAAATAAGAGCTATTACTTTTCAGAATATCTTCTTTTATGAACTGTGCAAGCTAAATCAGTTTAATATTCTGCTTAGATTAGAGGTGTGCTATCTGAGCACCGTACATACTGTAAATAGTTTAGTGATGCTGTTGGTGTCTGTGTGCAATGCGTACTGAGATAATGTTTTCCATCTATTAGGATATTGCGCACTTAAGCACAATGGACGGAATGGCCACCATCCATGGAAGATTAAATTTTCTCTCTCTTGGGTTTGATACACCTATCAGTTAATCCACCAAACGGCTCGGTTTTCCCTCTGTGGCAGCAGGTTAAAGAATTCCCATGTTTGGGTCATTGGATCCAGGTGAAGTGACATGTACACCTTAAGTCCTCATCAGACCTTTCAAAGTCCCACAAGAGCCTTTCACAACCCAGCCCTTTCAGACAGGTAGCGTCTGACGTGGAATCGCCCAGGTAGTACGTGTGGTCTGTTTATTTATTGTGTGATTTGTGAGGTAGCTTGAATTGAACTTCTGCTGGATCAATTCCACTTTGAAACATTCACACTGTACGCAGCTTAAAGCCTGCATGGGTTTGTGTGGAACACAGAGGATCAGACTGATGTGCTTTTCCCTCTTCAATCAGGATTTCTCATTCTTTTCCCTCTGAAATTGCAACTGGTGCATGAACTTGCCCGGAGGGATCCAATTAAAGAGCAACTTTAAGGCCCATGCCAAAAGTGTACTCAGATGGCCATGATATTGACCTCCATGTTTATTACATTGACCCCTGTCTGGGCTGTATTGATGAAGATAGTTGTGCTGAGATGGGAAAGAGGTGTGTGTGTGTGTGTGTGTGTTTCAGAGCAGTCGAGTCTTTCTCACTCGGCCAATGATCAGTGCCTCAGGTCAAGTTTACCAAGCTGACGATCAGCGAGTCGATACCTGCTGCCCAAACAATCTCTTTAGCAGTGTAGGTCCTGGCACAACACCACTCTAGAGGACAAGACATTGCCTCTACCGCTCTTATTTATAATTCATACCCAATTTAGAGCACACAGCCTTTACTTTCCCTCCCCCCTCACCTTTCCCAACTAACCTTTTTATTTGTCTCTCTCTCTGTGTTTTTTTTTCTCTCTCTTCTTCCTCAGGACCAATTAATGGCGAAGGGTTCACTTTTTTGTTACCTTGAACCGGTGGTGAACCCCTGATCAACGGGAGCGACTCATACTGATCCCAGCCACGGGGTCAGGCACAGTGCGTCTCCGAGCAGATATGCAAATGAGGAGAGCCCCCGTGGCGACCCTGCGGGAGCTCCGCCCCTGCCGGCGACATCACCTTTGATGAGGGTTCACAAGCAAGCCTCGCTAATGACCCTTTATTACTCTACCTTGCCATCTCTTAATTGCCAAGATGTGTTGAGTGTAATCAATAGTGTATGTGTGCCGCGGCGGGTCTCGGCTACGTCATTCGCTCGCACAGACACACACGAAGAATGGGGAAGAGGACAGACGTGCCTGGCTGGCCCACAAAATAAATGAATGCCATTTAAAGAGGTGGTCATTGATTAAATGTCATCTTTCAATAAAGAGAGCAACGTCTACCTTAGAGAAGCAGGGAAAGCCTCTTGTTCTGCATTTCCTTGAGACGTTTCTTTAGCTTTCACAAGATTTTTTGTTCATAGGGGGGATTTTAAGTTATTTAAAATAAAAGAGATGGGCCGATACTTTTTTAATGTCTAAAATATAATGGGATGCTACAATAAAAAAATCCAATAACTTGCAATTGGGGAACAGATAATTAAAGCCATGACAAAACTTTCATCTTGCAATTACGATTTTCTGACAATAAGCAAAATGAACTTAATCACTTGTATAAAAAAATCCTTTTATATAGTTCCTAAGGTAGGTTTTAACTACTCACTTCTTCAGTTTTAGAAAAACATTTTAATTTCCGACATGAAATTGTACAGTTGATGACAAACTGATTAGCCCTCCTGTGAAATCCAAATTATTTTTCAAAATATTTCCAAGTGCTGTTTAACGAAGAGATTTTTTTCAGAGTGTTCAAATAACTTATTCATCCTCTCTTTAATATGACGACAGTACATAATCTTTTACTACTTATTTTACATACTAGTATTCAGCTTAAAGTCCAATGTAAAGGCTTGGGTAAGTATGGGTAAATTAGATTAATTAGGCAGGTTAGGTTAATTAGGTTAGTGGTTAACAAACAGTGGTTTGTTGTTAAATAAATAAACGCACACACATACACGCACGCACGCACGCACACACAGTTTTGGATTTTTCATTAGTTTTAGTTTTTATTTGGTTTTGACTTTTTGTTAACTTAGTTTTAATTAGTTTTTAGAGGCAGACTAATGTTTTTATAAATTTCTATATTTTGAAATTTTGCTTAGCTTTAGTTTAGTTTTTATTAGTTTTAATATTAGTTTAAGTTTTTTTTTTCTAAATAAAGATATTTTGCCATCTTATAATTAAAAGCTTCTATCTGATATTTTTGTCAAACTTGAGTTATTGACATATTCTTATTACATGACAACTTATTTACATAATGGGATGTTTATTTATAAGTTGTTTACATTTTAAGACTTTTTATTTAAAAACAAATGTTACACACATACTGTTTGCTATATGGAATGTAAAAACTTTGAAGCTCAATATCTCAAAATCATTCAGAAAGCAGATAGAACCTTATAATTCCAAGTTGATGATTTGTTAGAAGCAAGATAAAAAAAAAAAAAACCAAAAACTTAACCAAAGTTATATTCATTGGAACATGCATTCAGAGGACATTCTGTACAGCCCACAAGATAGCTGTCTTAAGTAAAATATGTGTGCAAGGCTGCTTTTGAGGATAGACACACAGTAGTGACGTAAAGTTTGGATCTTTAACACGAACCAGATCTTTTGTGACAATCCTCTCATGTTTGAACTCAACATACCAAAAATATGTAGTGAGCAATCATAATTTCAGTCAGTTAAAACATCACCATGACCTAAAAAGTTTCTTAACAATTATGTTTTGCAACCCAACTGAAGCATGATTCACTTATATAAATTCCATTACCACTTTCTGTTATGAAATAAATTACATTTCGCCAGATCCTCTCATTTAAGCCCTCGGTTTACCCGCTGCAGTTGTTCAAGTTCAGCAGGCTGTCATGTACTGTTTGTGTTCGGTTCACCATCTGCTGAATCACGCATGTGCAGTATTATCAGTTCACCGCTTCTCAAATCTGATCTCAGTGTACTGTTCTCATAACTTAATAACTAAGTATATGTTGGTTTATTTTGAGTCAGAGGGAGGTATATTAGGCATGTTAAAAAAGTAAGTAGTTTGTGGATAAGAGTGCTTACTGGAGACGCAAATCTTTTCAAATGATTCAGTTTGATTTGATAAACTAGTTCACTTAGAAGATTGTTTGTCTATCGCTGAATATTTGTCTATTGTTGTGTTGATCGCTATCACTAATACAGAAATAAAGCCCATTATTGGGCATAAATGTGTTGAATCAAGAATTTTAAGTGTCTGTATTTAATGCTGTCAGCTGATGTCATGTCCACTCTTTGTTTTTGTCGCGGGAGCAACAGCCAAGACTGACTGGAGGAAAACCAGCTTGATCTGGCCAGTGGCATCAAATTGTGAGGTGCTGTATTGGTCAAGCACCTGGCAGCACAAAGTAAATAGATTTACTTGGAAAAAAAAGGCATAAAATTTATGTATTAAATACATATACAAAGACGAAAACGAAGGACAATTTTGCTATGATTTTAGATAGTATTAGTTATTTTTGCATGCGCAAAATACAGTTTCAGTTAGTTCTAGTTTTTTACCTCTTGTTTTTATTTTTATTTCAGTTAACGAAAATGATTTGAAATTTGAGTTTTAATTTGTAAAAAAGTTCAAAATCATTTTCTCCATACCAAAATAATATAGTAAATACTGTAAAAACTTCCCTTGCGCTGTTAAAGATAGGGACATATTTGAAAACAAGAACTGATATTTCACAGGCGGGCTAATAACTTTGTCTTCAACTCTATGTACACATTTCCAAGTTATTAAACTTTAAACAAACACACAACAATGTGTGCATGCGTATCTGTATATAACAATTCTCTCTTTTTAAAATCTTAAACAGATACTTTTAGACAGATATTTATTATAGACACGTATTATTTGCTGTGAGCATCATAATTATAAATTCCACACATTTAATTATGCAATTACAGAAACAGTTTCAGTCAAAACTCTCCAGCAGACAGACTGTGATCTAAACGACCCTGACACCCCTCAAACATACTCATGCCTACAAAAATGCTCACACACACATTCTCTGATTTCCTCATGTTCAACAACGCAGCTCACAGTTTGAACACACACACATACACACTGCCGCTCACACCAGGCCACTGTTATCTGTGTTACTTCACACGACTCCATTTGACCACTGTATTTGTAATAATGAAGCTTCATATTTCACCACCCTGTTAAGACGTCTTCCAGATGCAGATCAAATCTTTATAATGAACCATTACATTATTCAGCTGGATACCTTTGAGGGTAATTTAGTAGTTCTTTGATCTCACTGTGACAAATAGCGTTTGAAACAGTGTCCCGGTGACAAACACACATACACACACACTTTCTCTCTCACACACAAACACAAGCACTCTTTCAACATTCATGTCAACAATAAATCAAGGAAGACAGGCTTTAGCTATCGGCAATTCCTTTTTCTCCTCTCACCAGAAGCGTTACAAATGGTAATCGTGTGTGATGGTAAAACGCTCATGAGCGAACGATGCTCGAGTGAATGAGCAGTCAAAGCACCGCCGCGAGTAACACTCAGAGAGAGTAAAAAATATCAAAGTGTGCTGATTGTAATTGGTCTCCATCTGTAGCGTGGCATTCAATCGCGCCTCCTAATTGATTGAGCACAACTGCCATATTCTATTTATTTGTCAAAATTATTTGATTTCATTGCCAGACATTCTACATGTTGTAATTACACAGTTGTTGAAAAATTACACTATCTGATATTCTAGTAATTAAAATATTTTAATCTCTAATTGTTTTAGTGCGATTGTTTTTGCGGTTATGGTAGCTTTATGTTTTGTGTGTGTGTGTGTGTTTGTGTGTTGTTTATATACAGTGGAGATCAAAATTTAAAGGAACATTGCACTTTTTTTTAGCTTAGGATTGAATCGGATTCTAGCATTGCCATCTCATTCAACAAATGTATACATTATTTTGTGTTTCAGTAGTTTTCCTATCCACTGTATTGAAAGTGCTCTGGAGATGCAAAAAAAATAAATAAATAAAAAAATAAAATAAAATAAATAAATAAACAAGATTAAAAACTGTTTTAAAAGTAGCCTATTTAGTAAAACAGGTGTAGTGTTCCTTTAAGTATATCCTACAATTTCATAAATTAGATATTTTAAATTAGATATTTCATTATTTCAATGTTTTTAGCTTAAAATGATAGTTTATCCAAAGCTGAAAATTCTTCTATAACAATTACTCCCCTGTGACTTTTGTGTTCAAAAGAATATATATATATATATATATA